>JAEAOA010000455.1:2682500-2700000 GCA_016746295.1 Potamilus streckersoni
CTTGTATGTGATATAAATAAAATATATGTATAGTATGCACGATATCTCAATGACATTCCACTCATTGTATACGTTTTTGTAAGAAAAGAAAACTCGGCGTGCCTAGTTTACTTTTAATACAAAATTTATACGTATCATGATATATTATTAAAACAGCGTATATATATATATATATATATATATATATATATATATATATATATATATATATCGTTTTCCTGCCTTATATGGAAAGATTTGCATTACAAAGCTATGTGTTGAAGAATGTGCAGAATACGAATGATAAATATTTTAAGGTCAAATTCCGGTAAACCTCAGTTACTAACCTTAAGTAAAATGCATCACCTTGCTTTTCAATCCTTTACATATTTGACAAGCGTTCACTTAGGAAAAATGTGTAATGCTGAAGATGATATATAATTCAATTGTTGTTTTGACGATTCCATAAATTTTGTAGCTTTTAAAGTATTATAGAAGATTGATATTTTGGTTCTGAGAATTTAGTTATCCCCACTTACAGCATGAGACTGAAAGCGGACATATGCTTTGTGAAATCCATTTCGAGGAATTGATCTGCCCGCCAGCTTTGAAAGCATTAAATTCATCTATTAAGGTTCTCGACACATTAAATTCCTTGATCAATGTAAACTTTTAAAGCATTAGATTCACTTATAAATTAAAGTTTCATAAAGGTTGAACACTTTAAAGGATACGAGACGTAAATTTCCTTAATTGATTGATTCCATGCTAAATGTTTGCAATTCGTCTTCATTTAAATATATTTAACCATTCATTAAACAACAGCGGCGTACGATCAAAGTGGTAAATAAAAAAAATTAAAAGATCAATTTTAGTTTGTTTTCTGAACTGTGTCTATTGTAGATCTCGTATATTAATGCTAACTTTACTAACTACTAAAATAATAATACCAGATATTATATAATGAAGAAACCACTACATGCATTAATTATGTAGACGGCATGTTTGTATAACGGGTATACCAATTTTTTTTTTCTTCTGAGAAGATTCTCTAATAAGTATCTGCTTCTAAACCGTGAACTGATCAATAGATCCATAAGTGTACTTTCTTTAGATAAAAACAGGGATGAGTGGGGTTATTAATTCTATTACTTCGATTCGTTTTGGACCTGTTCCATTATCTATTGTTGAAATGGAAATATGCATGAAACCATCTTCTGCGAATTTTATGTCAATTAGGATGAAACGTAGACACAGCTTTTACTTTAATGCTCGTAGAACTGTCACTGCATTAAGATTGCTTCCCAGGATAATAACATACGTGTTGCCAATAATGCACAAAAAAATACTGAATCTGCCGAAATAACGTTTACAGCCACTCTTTTACAGGAATGTACTGAGCATTCTTTCATTCTAAAATAAATTGAAGTCCTTCATTTGTTTCTTGATTAAAATCACAGCATAGAATTGAAAGATCACGAAATAAGACAGTCATTTGCTATATCATTGAAACCGACTGGTTTACTTCAAACGCCGTGATAAAAAGTACATAAACTATGACATCAAGATATTAGGAATTGAATAGAAATGATCATATTATTTCGGTCTATCTCTTCATAAATAATAGTCAGTAATTAGACAGGCATGATGAATTAGGTATAATAAATGCAAAATTTTGATGTAGCTAGTAAAAGAATTTCGAGAGAGATATCGAGAGAGATCGATCTATCGATCGATCGATCGATCGATCGATCGATCGATCGAGAGAGAGAGAGAGAGAGAGAGAGAGAGAGAGAGAGAGAGAGAGAGAGAGAGAGAGAGAGAGAGAGAGAGAGAGAGAGAGAGAGAGAATTTGGCCGTAAATCTCCTTTCTCTCGATTTTGGGTTCTCTCATCATTAACCAAAATCATTAACTTGATGATCTGACAGACATGAGTAATTACAAAATTTAATGTACAGTAGCTTATATAATTAAGAATACAATGTGTGTGTGTGTGAGAGAGAGAGAGAGAGAGAGAGAGAGAGAGAGAGAGAGAGAGAGAGAGAGAGAGAGAGAGAGAGAGAGAGAGAGAGAGAGAGAGAGAGAGAGAGAGAGAGAGAGAGGCATCAAGCTGGAATGCTGGTAATTTCGTAGTAATTGTAGTTAGTTTCCAGTACAAGCTATCAGATATAAATAAAATGCTTCAAAAATGTATATTGTTATAAAAATGTTGATATAATTTATTACATATTTAAATTGGACCACTGGGCGCCAGCTGTCGAAGTGGTCTAAAGCGCTTTTACCGATCACTGTCATCCTACATCTGTTTGCGTGGGTTTCGAGTCTAGGTCTCAACCAGTACGGGTCTATGAGTAAATTCGATATATATCTGTTTGCGTGGGTTTCGAGTCTAGGTCTCAACCAGTACGGGTCTATGAGTAAATTCGATATATATATATATATATATATATATATATATATATATATATATATATATATATATATATAAAACATCAAAATTATACCAATTTATAAAACTATATCAAGCTTTTCCAACAATTATACGACAATTCTTCAGTACAATTATTAGATCACCCTTCCATATATAAATATTCTATTATTATTATTATTATTATTATTATTATTATTATTATTATTATTTTTATTATTATTATTATTATTATTATTATTATTATTATTATTATTATTATTATTATTATTATTATTATTATTATTATTATTATTGGGTTTTGTGATGACGGGTATTGACACTGATTAGAGCCTTCTATACCACAGATCACTGCACTGTTGTAACAGCCTACCACTGTTATTATAGTTCGCACCTTACATAAATATTCTAGTAGTAGTATTATTGGGTTTTGTGATTACGGATATTGACACTGATTAGAGCCTTCGATACTACAGATCATTATACTGTTGTAATTGCCTACCACTGTGATTATAGTTCGCACCATACTTTATAAAATATATTAGACATAAACTATTTTCGTTGTGAGATCGTTTGAAAATATATTCTACTAAATAATATCTTGCAGTGTCTTTGTAACCAGTAAGAGTAAACATCATTAGTGACCATACGTTCACAGATTGAAACATACAGAATATTGAAAGAATTTATGAGTATACACAATTCTGTGATTATGCTATCAGACCAATGGAGTATTTCTAGTGTTTAAAAAAAATTAAACCACCTTTTCATTTGAATATATCATACATATTTTTTAAGAGGCCCAGAAATCATTGCGATGACAATTATTAGGAGTGAGATTGCATTGCTACAGTTGGACATAGAAAACTAGCAATGACTTCGTATACAGATACGAAACCGTTGCGACAGCGACCAAAAATAGGTGATTGATAAACAAACAATGAAAAGCGAGTATAACTGGTTTATATGCAGTTTTCTGTCTGCCAACATGCTTGTTCAGTGCATTGATCTAGTAACGTCACTTATGACTCGCTAAAGTTGGAGGCTCACTGGGGTTTATGGGTGAAAATTACACGTGTGATATAAGTAAAAGTATGATATCGAAGGATTTAACTTATGCAGTACCCAAAATCTAGAAGCTCTCTATTACTACTACTTCTCTGTACAATTAAAACAACACATAGTTACACGGAAAAAATATGCCAAGATAAACCATCTTTAAAAACTGAATTTCTGTCTTTGTAGCCAGTGAGAGCAAACCTTTTGAAACGGAGGAAGCTTCATTTTTGCATGTTTTCATATCACATTTTCTCTTAAAAGTTATATTTTATATCTTCTTTGACACCATGTCTTCGGTGTACGGTGGCCGATATACAGCATATTTGCCTATTATATAACTAGGATTTCGTTCGCGGAAATAATGGTTTTATTTGCTGTGAAAATAAATTAGAGTCCATTTTAGTAAATGCAATTTTGCTTGCATTAAAATAATGGCCTACCTACATTTTTTATTGTATGTGGGATTGTGTATTTATAGTAAAACTTATCAAACTTACAAGTTTTCTAAATGTATGTATTCATGAGAAAAATGATTGGTATGAAACAAATATTATTCAACATTCTTATTTGAACGTATGGTTGTCTTCATATTATAAACTAATACCGTCACCAACCCCCTTTATATTCTTAATCAAATGTTTGTGTGAAAATGTGAGTGAAATAAATACCTCTAACAGCCCCATTTGTACTTGTGATTGTATATTTGTGGGTAAAGATATGATACCCTATCACCTTTTCAGTGCGTGATTTTGTGCGAAAATAATATAAAATACACAGTTCCTTTTTGTTTTTTTAATTTAATTTCGTTTGATACACAATGTAATTCCATCCAAGTGTAGTATGTGTAATTGGATGTTTACATTAAAGAATGATTGGTATGTTATGTATATTAAATTTATATTGTGTGCATGATTGAGAATAGATTTTAAGTCCTTATTGGGGCCCCAAGTGGCCGTGTGGTCTAAAGCGCTGTCCGTTACGGATCACTGCCATCTCACCTCTGTCAGCGTGAGTTCGAGTCTAGAATTCGGCGAATGTGGATATGTGAGAAAGCTTGCCAGTAGCTTCACGTGGGTCGGTGGTTCTTTCCGGTGATTTCCCGGTTTCTTCCTCCACCATTAATACTGGCCGCCATGATAAGCCTATCGTGTGCTGAAAAATGGCGTTAAGCCCAACAACAACAACAACAACAACAACAACAATAAGTCCTTATTCTTTTATCATATTTGTTCTAATGTTTAATAAATTTTGGGTTATGCATAATAAATTTATAGTATGTGCCTGACCTTTGTCTGTGACTGAGAGTAAATTTTAGGTCTACCTGATTCTTTTGTAATTTTGTTTCGGATGTTTACAAAGTTTCAATTGAAGACCCTGGTTTTTTCCCTGGGAAATACTATAATGTCGTAGCTTTAATCAAATTAGTGTATGTAGTAGGTTATTAAACTAATATTCATTCATATTTCATATCAGTCTTTGGGAATCTGTGATCAATGTCTTTAGTTATGTTAAGATTTAACTTCAGAGGAATCATTTCTTTACATTATTCACGGGAACTGTAAAGTGCTCATTCATTTCTTTCGACTCAAACACTATTATAATAATAATATGAATTCATTCAAAGTCCGTCTTCATTATATCATTGTGATACATCAAGACTATAGGAATACCAACATTTTCAGGACAATATGTACATCAGCACATTCAATATTATTGGAGCCAATCGGAACAGTTTATACTTTTCGACATCTGATAGGATATTTAGGATTATTTGGGATTTAATTCACAATACCGTGTCATTTGAATGTATTCTTTGTATTTTAGGAAAATAGTTTCTTGAATTTTACTAACTTTGTTTTTCTTCCTCTGTTGTATAGATTAATATTAAAGAGCCGCAACAGATATTTTGGGACTACTCTGAGATTTAAATTTTTTTAAAACAATTGAGAGAGAGAGAGAGAGAGAGAGAGAGAGAGAGAGAGAGAGAGAGAGAGAGAGAGAGAGAGAGAGAGAGAGAGAGAGAGAGAGAAGCAAATGTTGATGCAAGGCGAGAGATTAAAGAAAAGGAAATGAAACTTATGATAGAGAGGGAAATAGATGCATAGAGAGAGAAGAAGAAGAAGAAGAAGAAGAAGAAGAAGAAGAAGAAGAAGAAGAAGAAGAAGAAGAAGAAGAAGAAGAAGAAGAAGAAGAAGAAGAAGAAGAAGAAGAAGTCGTCTAAGGAAGGAAATTACAACATAAATTGAAAAGAATTGGAAGTAACAGGTGGAGTGCACTCACACTCTCCTTTACATACAAGTTTTCTTTTGACGTTACCAGAAGTATAAGGTTAGTACCTCCATCTCAAGAAAATAGGCTGATAAATACTTTCTTCAATTTGTTAGAATGGTTCATAACTTGAAATGGTCAAGCTCGTAAAGTCTACACCTCATTGTCAGTATTACTGGGCGTAAGGGAAAAACTTTGGGAAATGCTGATCGTTCCTTGACTCATTTGTAAATAAGTCTCTTTATCAACAGTTATGTACTAGAAGCAAAGAAAAGGCATTAGCATCATAAGATTACTTTCAAATCTAGCACAACTGTTATTAAGCAAACATCAGCTATTACAGATCAAAATTCATTATCCCTTCCTACCTGCACCTATTATGCGAAAACAGGGCACGTCATATTCTACTTCTTACAGGAAGAGAAATGAGAAACTTAATAAAGACAGAGCTATTACAAATATTATTTCAAAGAACTTAAGATCACTGTTTTTTTTATTGGAAGCAATACATTTGTTGGGAGAAACAAAATCCAACCTAATTCCGTTTCGTTGAATTGTGAGTCATTGTATGTTTACACTTGGTGATTTTCGCAATCATATCCGTTATAAAATATTAAAGGAAGCTTCTCATAGTCTTTTGTTATAATGAACTTAGTCTTTGCCTGAGAAGTATTCTTCTATTGAAGTATGCCTGAGAAGTATGCTTCTATTGAAGTATGCCTGAGAAATATGCTTCTATTGAAGTAAGCATGAGAAGTATGCTTCTATTGAAGTATGCCTGAGAAGTATACTTCTATTGAAGTATGTATGAGAAGTATGATTTTATTAAAGTAAGCCTGAGAAGTATGCTTCTATTGAATTATGCCTAAGAAGTATGATTCTATTAAAGTAAGCCTGAGAAATATGCTTCTATTGAAGTATGTCTGAGAATTATGCTTCTATTGAAGTAAGCCTGAGAAGTATGCTTGTATTGAAGTATTCATGAGATGTATGCTTCTACTGAAGTATGCCTGAGAAGTATGCTTATATTGAAGTATGCCCGAGAAGTATGTTTCTATTGAAGTATGCCTGAGAAGTATGCTTTTTTTGAAGTATGCCTGAGTAGTATGCTTCTATTGAAAGTGCAATTATTCATGGCGTAAAGTGCTGCTTGGTTAATTTTCCACTACATTGCGTCAATTAGGCGACAGGCTAATTCTTAGTAGGATGACTATCGGAGCAGTGACTCATTTCCCAATCGAAGATAATCATTTAATACTAGGCAGTGATCTACCTGGAAATAAGTAGTGATCTACCTGGAAATAGGTTGCGATATACCTGAAAATAATCAGTGATCTACCTGAAAATAGGTAGCAATCTACCTGGAAATAGGTAGTGATCTACCTGAAAATAGGTAGTAATCTACCTGGAAATAGGTAGTGATCTATCTGGAAATAGGCAGTGATCTACCTGGAAATAGGCAGTGATCTACCTGGAAATAGGCAGTGATCTACCTGAAAATAGGTAGTGGCTAATCCACTTGGATTTGACAAACAGTCTTTAGATCAAGAAAGTTGATCCAATCGAGAGTGAAAAATCTCTGGTTTATATCCTGCTTGTGCAGTTATTAGATCTATAGCAAAATGACCTCTTGAAAATGATGATGATCAGGACATTATTTCATGAGGTGACGCAATTAATGGTAATTTGCATGAGATAACTTTTTCCTGGTATTGACCAATCAATAGATATTGATCACATTGATCGGCATTTTGCTACCCATTCTCTCTATTCCCACCAGTGTGACAAAAAAAAAATCGATCATTGTCTAAAAGGAACAATGTCCTGAGATCCTTTCAGAGGACTATTGGCAAACTTAAAGCTCAACAAGTATTAGTTTGTTATTTTGTTAAAATGTAGTCTTAATGAGAAAACGGAAGACTACCTCATGTACCAGCTGGTTTCGAATGGTCGGTGATATATCAGATTGTCGTTTGACAGGAAATTCTTGGAATAGGACATGAAACTCCTTTGGCTGGATAATTAGGAATAAGTAACACTTATCACGTGATCTTGAATCATTTTTATTGGCTGAAAATCAAAAATGATGTTTCTAAATGCTGTGGATCTTGTAAAACTTGTGTAATAGTAGAAAGCCCCAATCTGATGATACCAAAAGTTAATCTTCAACCTATGCCTGCATTTGACGAACAATTTAGCAGAATAATGATAGACTGTGTGGGTCCCGTACCATAGATAGAGTCAGGCAACCAGAGGCAATTCCATTACAATGCTTGTTGACCGTAATATGTGCGTCTACAAGATTTCCAGAGGCAATTCCTTTACAATGCTTGTTGACTGTAATGTGTGCGACCACAAGATTTCCAAAGGAAATTCCTTTGGGAAATACTAACTAAAACCATGGCAAAAGCTTTTATGAAGGTTTTTGAATAACTGCTGCCCTTTCCAAATCTGTCCAGTCAGATCAAGGGTCAATTTTTTTTGTCTGGAATTTTCCAACAAGTTGCGCATGAATTATGCATCAATCAATTACATCTTCTGCCTATCATTCCGAAACACAAGGGGCTGTGGTAAAATTTCATCAAACTTTGAGGAATATTATTCGGTCATGTTCTTTTGATATATAAAATAATTGTTGTTTGCTGTTATAGAACTGGTTCAGGAATGGTATACATTTTAGTCATATGGAACTAGTTTGGATATAATAACAATGGACCATTGAACTATTGAAAGAGAATTATCTTGCAAATGAGAATTAGATTAATCGTCTTGACTATGTCTGAGCTTAAATATCAGTTATCACAGGCTACTAAAATAGCACGAACTAATATTCATTATTCTCAGTCATAACTGACGCAAATGTTTGATAGCAATACAAAAAAGCGGAGTTTTCATCTTGTTAAAGAGTTGTCTTTCTTGTTCATATCTCACAATCCTTTACAACTTAAATTACATGGTCCTTATACGATTGAAAAGAAGATAAATGACGTATATATCATTGACTCTTCTTGAAGGCGGAAGCAAAAACATCTCTGCAAATACAGGGGCATTATAGAACGAATATCCAAGTTTCTGATTCAATTAATTTAGTTGTATCTGTTCACACAAAGGAACAAAATAATGAAATGCCACTTGATTGTAGTTACTTGGTTTAACTAATCTTCAGTATTCGAAAATATTGAACAATCTAGACCAGAAACTTTCAGACTTATAACCAAAAGGGTAAACTAAAACATATTTTATGTTAATATGAGCTATTGTTTCGCGATGTTTAATACGAACAGATAACATGTATCATGCTGTTGTAGATTATACACCTGTGAAGCAGCATATTTTCTTTACATGATGGATCATTGTCAAGCAGGAATATTTGAATAAACTTCAATATTTTCAGGAAAATTAGTTCACAGAACCTAGTAGAAGTAATTCGAGTCCGCCATGTATTCTTGTGCATAAACTTACTATAGAAAGTCAACAGTGTCACATAAATGGATTTATTTCCAATGCCAAGAATGGATGACTGCATGAAAATGCAAAAGATGATACCAAATTTGGCTTTTTATATGGATTCTGACCCATTCCACTCACAGACAGAGCAAAATAAATTTCGGCATTTGCATTCAAGATGGACTTGATTAATATAAAGTGATGCCTTATGAAAATTTATTTTCAACATTTCCAGCGTTCAACGAACATATTAACAGCTGGTCTTGGTATTTGTGACATCAATGGTGTCATCATCTACATCGACATCTGGAAAGATCACTAGGAAACTGTTTGGAAATTCTTTGATCATCTAGGTGTTGAAAAGCTGACAATTAGGTAAAAGTGTTTATTACTGTACAAATGCGACACTTATATGACAAATTGTGGAACTCGGTAAAAATAATCCTGTAATCGTTAAGGTCTCGGCTATAACTGAATTCCCATTGCATTTTAGTAAAGATCAACACATCATAATTACTATTCCCCTGACCAATTTATTGAATATGAAATGTAACTGTCTCTGGTCTGACAAATGTCATGAGGTTTTTGACAAGTTAAAGAACATAATTAAGATTGCGTCGTTTATTTCAGCTCCTAATTTCAAAATGCTGTACACTATATAAACTGTGTGTTAATCCAAGTTATGTTAGAGTCGTATTATTATTTAAGAAGATAGAATGTTGTGGATCTTTCAATTTGTTATTTTACAATCTAGAATAAATGTTTGGCTTTGAGTTTGGTTTTTGGAGACTCTAAAGGGCACATTAGTGCAGCTCCTCTTCAGATTGTTGTCTTAACAATGACAACATCTTATATTCATTTACAAAATTTACAAGAAAGCTCAGAGATTATTATAATGGAGTTAAATATTTGCAGGAATACAATATTGACATTAGGTACTTCATAACTGACCGTAGAGTTTTGGCTTACTTGAGGTGTATCAAAATGCTTGGGATATTTACTAAAATTTGAATTAAAGACTGGGAGTTTTCCCAAATAAATTTTATTATGACTTAGATTAAGTAAAATTAGTATATAAATAAATAAATAAATAAATAAATATATATATATATATATATATATATATATATACATATATATATATACATATATATACATATATATATATATATATATATATATATATATATATATATATATATATATATATAGGATGTGGCAAAATAATTTATTCTTGTTTCATATGAGTATTTGGAAATCTATTATCAGACCGTTTAATTAAAATATAATTGGGAGAATTTACTTACTTAAATTATTCATTGGAATTAGAAAAGTCTCATTGAGTTTTGGACGAAAACGACATTGTGGGTTTATTGTGAATTTAGTCAAACACATTATCCATTATATCATTGTTACATATCATGACTATTGGTACATCAATACATTAAAGACTACTGGCACATCAGGATTTTCAATATTGTGTGACACAAAATATTTTACGCTACTCCCGTTATGTTTCTTTACAGAAAGGTTACCGCACCTCCAATTGTATGTGTGCGCTTGTGTATTTGCATGAAATATTGATTTTAAGAAAAAAACTATGCTACAAGTCCTTTTGCAAATGTGTTCATACAAAACAATACCCCCACCCTATCATAATGTGTATGTGTTAATTTGTGGGCGTGATGCATTAAATATATACCCGCTTAACCTTCCTATTGCCTTGTAAATTTAAATGTGTCATTATGTGGTTGTGCGATTATGTTCATTACCCACAGCATCTAATGAAACAAAAAAGAAATAGAAACCCTAATAAACAAAGCAAAGCAAATATACATAACACTTACTCTCATTCAGAAAAAAAGATGTATCCAATGAATCCTTCCTTTTTTTATTAGTCAAATATAAGTGTGATAAAAATTACATAATATGAAATATTAGGAATGACACAAAGTATATGATATTATTTTCCACGTGAAAGTGCATCGTCTATCAGTTGTCCTTTCCCTTAACGCAATTGATGTCAATATTATATTCATGCAACATCAACCTCAACCTTAATAATATCTGATTTTTGTCTTCATTTTGCCAAATACTGTAAGCATGTTGTGATCACTAAACACCATAATGGAAGAAGGAGAAGAACTAATCTACGGATTCAAAGTATTGCAATTGAAATATCAAAGCCAAAAATTCATTTTCGATTGTGTAATAACTTTCCGGTGCTTTTCTAATTTCTTAGAAAAATGTCACACTGGATAGCTGCACATGTTTAGTGTTCTCGAAGTAATACCGCACCAACCCCAATAGTACTTGCATCAATAAACAAATTTAAATGATTGATTGAAATTGGTAGGTAAAAGAACTGGTTCACTCTTAAAAACATGGACTTTAACTTATCAAAAGCCTACAGACATTGTTCAGACCAATCAAAATTGGTTGTCTTGCGCAACAAATTTGTCAGGGGTCCATCAATTATGGAAATATTTGAACAAAATTTCCGTTGAAATCCTGCCATAAACCAAAAGTCGCATCATTTGCTTTTTACTAATAAGCCCAAGGAATGTAGAGACAGCCTTGAACTAGCATCTATAGGTTTAAGTTTTTTCTTCTCTGACAAAACTCACTTTTGGATTTGCAAATTTGCATCAGTACGGCTATCAAAGAAATTTCGATTTGTCGCTAAAATTACTCTTCCTGGTGTCGTTGTAGATGATGAAATCATCGATCAGAGCATCAAAATTTACTAGACCAAAAATAATCATATTTATTAAAGGTTGATATGAACAAGGCGAATCTTTCATCACAAAAGGCATTCCGTTATCATTGTTGAAACCCATCTGAAATCACAAATGTCGATATTTTCTTTGCTTTTTCTGCCAGTGGAATTTGCCAGAATCCTTTCAGAAAGGTCAAAATTGGTGACATATTTTGCATTTCCAATTTTGTCAATGCAGTCATTGATTCTTGGCAAGGGAAATGAACCTGTTCAAAACAAACGGTTCACCTTTCTATAGTCAGTGCACATGCGGAAATTGTTTTCGGTACACGTATACATGGTGTACTCCAGTCACTTTTATTCAGTGCTATGAAATCATTCGTGAGCAAATAATGAATTCCTTTATTCAAACATTTATGTATGGCTGTTGTTTCACAAATATGAAATTTATCTTGTCAACGTCATGATGAAATGTATTTGTTCTTGTAGGAACATCTTGAGACATGCGTTAATATTCAAAAAGCAGCTGTTTTAGTTCATTCTTTTCTTTTTGCTGATGATGCGAAAGTTTCAGGTTCAGATTATTCATAATTTCTGAATTCAAAAGATTTGTGATTCCAAAGCCACTAAGTCTATAAAAATATATACAGTCTTTGACTCAGCTTAAGATAACGATCATCTGAACTGTAACTCATTTTGGACAAGGTCAGCCACTAGATACAAGTTTTCATTAACCACAGCATCTAATGAAATAAAATATAAATGAAAAACTAACTAACAAATAATGTAAAAAATATACATAACATCAGTTAAAAATAAAAAAAGTTTTTTTTTTTATTCCAATGACATCCGCTCTTAGCTTTATGTGTATTCCTTTATATCGCAGCTTAAATTAAAATATCTCTCCTTAGATAGTCCTATATCATTTTTAGTTTGTTTTTTAGATCAATTTTTAATAATATGAATAGAGCAATGTCTTTTTGTCGCATTTGAAATTAAATTAACTCACCTTTAATATGAAAGGAACAATGTCCTTTTTACACAGCATTTTAAGTTAAACTCTAACTTTCCTTTAATGTGGAAAGAATACATACATGACTAATTTATGACTTCTGACTTTGTTTTGACAAAATATGTCACGTGCTGATGTCATAATCTTAAAAAGCAAGCATGCTCAGTCGAAATAATAATTTTCAAAATGGGGGTTATCTGTAATTTGGTGTTTTCATGTGTTTGTTGCTGTAGTAAAAGTTTATAATTTTAAGTTATTTTCTTAATTTTCTCATTTCATGTAATAAAGATGTTCATAAAAATCAATCCTGTTTTCAATATCTTTACATTCTCTTCTGTAATTGAGTTTTGTGACATCGAATAGACCTTTCATTGCTATTCTTTCAGCCTTGATTTTCAATTTAAAAGGATTAAACTGGGTAAATAAACGAGTTATTGAGTTAGAATTTTTAGTAACTTAATTTGTAATATTTCCAATATAGTGAATTTATGTACATTGATCTAAATTGTATAAAGTGGTTTGCAAACATGCTCAAATATTCTATGGCTTAGTCCAAATTTGCATTGTATCTTTCATTTTTCCAACCTTTCTACTTAAATGATAAACTTAATTACACCAATTGACTTGACAGGAAAAGATGCCCTTAATTATCCAGACGCAATCTGATTGATACATGTGAATATCTCTGAAATTACGATCCTTAAATCCGTTTCATTCCAATAACCAATGGCTTAATTTCATTACTTAACATTTATTGAATGAAATGAGGCTAAGAATTCCACACAGAATTGACGATGCTTGCTTTATTCGTTATTGAAATAACTAGCCCCTTTCAGTTCATGAGATATTGTTGTCGATTTTACCTTTTTACGAAATAAGTGGATGCCATTTGATATTTTATGACAAATCTCCACAAAAGATTTAACAAAAAGAACGTTTATGAGAATTAATAGATACTAACTTTACTGTCATCATTCTGATGAATCACCTAACATATTTAATAACTAATTGACTAGATAATTAATCTATCAGTGTAATTATTTATTCCATGCGCACCTGCCTCCATCAGTTCATCAGGCCATCCACTAAACAGAAAATATATAAATAAGATATATGGACAATTTTGCTGTAAATTAAACAATTCTAAATAGCAACATAAATTGGAATTCAGAAAGTGTTTGGTTGATTCAAAAGTTAAAGAAAGTACTGTAGTTTTTTCCACGAAACGTTTAGCAATATAACAAAGTAAAAAATGCAGAAAATATCTTGCGAATCTGTCCCATGCTAAATTAGACCACCACAGTTTAAGACTCTGGAGGTATGTAAATACACATTGAAAATTATTTTTGATTGATTTGTAGAGTAAATTAACATTTTATTTGTTGTTATAGTTTCTAAAACTTTTGATATTAAGACTAGTTTGATAATTAAAAACTGGAACATATATAAAAATGCTAGGAACTATAGTGTTCAGTACTGTATGCCCCGTCATACAAATTGCCTACACAGCCATATCAAGTTTATATTAATTTCTAGCAAACAACTAAGTCGGAATTTGTGCCAAAACCTAACATACAGCGTGAATACACAGATGCAAGTTAGGAACAAACAAACGAACAAACACAATTGTTTTATATCGTTAAGGAATGATATATGACATATATATATATATATATATATATATATATATATATATATATATATATATATTATGGTCAAACTATATTTGTCATTATATTCATTACTTTAATCGATGTATTTGTCCAGCAAATCTGTTTACTTTCTAATCTACGATTAATATGGTAGGATCGTGGCGAGGAACGTATTTTATACTCTGTTCCGATTTAATTTAGGTTATAAACGTACAGATTCGTTTATTTCTACAAATGTTTTCAGACCTTCCTTTATCAAATTTACACTAATGATATATACATCTAAATCTAAAAAAGGCCGTTCTTTAGTTTCAAAACATAACATTTTTCACACCTTAAAGAAGTTTCTTGTTCTGTCTTTAATGCCAGTTTTCAGCATACGACTCATGATGGTCAATATAACTTTCGAGAACGAAACATTGAAATCCACGGTAAGAGCCACAGACCAACGAAAGCTACTGGTAAACCTTTTCACTTAGAGACTCGAATCCACGATGACAGAGGCGAGACGGCTGTGACTGGTAAAGGCGAGCGTTTTAGACCACTAGGTCACTCAGAGACCCGAAATAAGTTTGTAATAATGTGTATACTTGAAATTTGATTGAAACCGCTTTATCAGAAAATCTAAATGTCTCGATTTTGTACTGTTCTCATCCTACCTAACCTTGAATAACAAGTTAATTCCGACATTATCATAATAAACGTTTACAAACACCTTTTTCTAAAGATTTGATGTTTTGCCTACCATTATCGTAAAAGAGAGAAGTTAGTGTTACTAAAAATAACGAACCAAACACCCTGGTTTTGCACACTACCTCAGAGACGATGATGATTACGATTGAGATATGTTACAAATTAATAGAAAAGGTGAAGAATGATAGAAAAACTGGTGGCACTTGAGCCACAAATATAAATGTAACAATTCGGCACTCATGCCTTTCCCATAGACTACCCTATTATTTATTAAAAGTATTGAGATGTGGAATTTCCATACGTTCTGTTTCCTATAAGAGCGCTTTACTGTATGATATATCGCGAGATATAGAACTTAACCGATAACAATTTTATGAGAGTATTTACAATTCGGGATGCTTAAAGTTGATTCGTGCGAAACATTCTACACTTTTTTCTTTTTCGATGCTTTCGTGAGGAAGCCTTGTTTGGGAATTATCTGCATAACGCAATCTCCAGAAATTTTGCTGTATTGTTTGTCTGAAAATTGCTTTAAAATGCTCATCACAAATGATTTTAAGTTTTCTAAAGTAGTCACGATATGTGTTTGCATCACGATGTCTTCTAAGAACTTCAATTTGAAACTTAATAGCTGCCTATAATTCTCGGCTTTGAGGCTAGAAATGCAGAGAAGTGAATTTTTATACCAAACGGGACAATTTGTTTTGCAAATTGGTCACATAACTGACCAAATAATATTCCTTTCTAATTTTTATTTTGCTAAGAGATCTAAAGGTGAAGGTCCATGTTGAAAAGGGTGGAAAATCTAAGTCTCTGTGCAAGAGGCCAAGAGAATACAAGCCCAAATCAAATGTAATATATACTGGCACAAAAATGATACCCGAGCAAATAAAGAACTGTTTTCTAACGTTTCGAGATACACAATCTCTTCGTCAGGGGAACATGTACAAAACAAACACTTAACACAAAAACCAAGATAAATTTTTGAATCCTTTCTTGAATGAAAGGGATAAGTCTGCTAACAAAAAAAATAAAAACAAACAGAAGGAAGAAAGAAGAAAATATTGACAAATGTTTGAAAAGACGTGTAAATTTCATGTCTATTTCCTTGCTGACGTCAGCCCAAAAATGTGTAACAAAAGCAAATATTATGGTGACTATCTTACAGGAACCATGATGTTTTGACCTAATTCATTTTATTAGTAGAATTAACCAAAATGTATTCATCAGTAATTTATAGTATTAAATATAATGTCCAAATCTGTTGAATATGAGTAGCAAGTAATGTGATACGTTTTCTCCTTTGCAATTTGTATATTTTTATGACATTTAAAATATAAATGTTGCCCTTGAGTGTGTCTTTAATCAAATGAAACTGAAATTATTTATTTTCATGTATGCACATGAGTCAAAACTATATGCTAAATGAAACGATGCTCTATGCTTACTGTTACAATTCTTTCTAAACGATAATACTGATAATAGTGAAATAGCAAGGCATAAGATTGCATTTGGTATTATGGGTTATTGGCATCAAAATATTTCGTCAAATCCATTCAATATCTTCGAATTGTGGCTTGTTTTTGCGTGTATGTCTTTAATGGGAGGTAGTTCAGAACAAAATATTCAAGTCGTTTATTTGCCTTGGAAACGTTCTGCAAAATTGTATATGATGCAAAAGTAATCAATTAGATTCAGTAGTAGTTTCAGTAACGAATCAGGCATTTCACCAGACAGAACAACAAGCAAAGGTGCATTTAAAGTTTTGAAGAAATGCCCAAAGTGAAGAAATGCCCAAAGTGAAGAAATGCCCAAGTATAGATGCATAATATGGAATCTTTGGTGGAGTTACCGATTCCTAAAATACGAAAAGTATGAATGATACTTATGTTCGACAGAGATGATATCAGACCGTAATCTCTTCCTGGGTGAGATATATTTCATGTTCCAAAATAATGTATATCCTGGTATACTTTACCATGGTGAAAACAGGGCATACCAAACGAAATGTACTTGAATTAGGACTGTCAAAAAGATGGTTGAATGTTGTGACGTTCAATAGTTTAATTAAAGTTTATATTATAATCGCTTCTCGTAAACTCTCTCACACACACAAACACACACACATATATATATATATTTATATTATAAATTTATTATAAATTTTTATAATATAAACTTTAATTAAACTATTGAACTATATATATATATATATATATATATATATATATATATATATATA
>JAEAOA010000455.1:2705000-2800000 GCA_016746295.1 Potamilus streckersoni
GACTAGCAATTAATTTCCAGATACGGATTGTTCAATGTCCATTATATCCGCTTTTTTTCATTGGGACTTGAAATATATGATTACATTTAAGAAAATACTGGCGTGATAGATGGCACTAACCAGTGATTTGAAAAGGAGCAAATTAATCCTTAGAACGGTACAATTACTTCAAATATATTGCTTGATTCAGTTAATAAGAACTCTTGATATGGACTTCCTTTCCTTTATGCCAACATTATAAGAGAGCTAATTACTGATGAAGCTACCAATACAATCATAACAGATTTGATGCCTGACGTACTAAGAAATAAGTTTAAAAGGAGAGTTGTTCATCACAAAGGTATAAAGAAAATTAATATCAGTTATTGGATATTTTATTGAATCACAATCATTGAATCATTTATGCTTTTGCAAAAAACGTCATATACCAATAATTTACGTACTTCTAACAATGTAATACCAAAATACACTGATTTTAATTTTTGTATTGTTTGTTTGTTTTATTTACTTACAAATACCATGTCTTTATCTACTGCAGTACTTCTCTCAAAAGAAATTTAGTTTTTCCATTTAAAGTGTTTTTCTTCATCTGTGCATAGTCTTATGTTAGGTTTCGTTCTAAAATTTTCTATTTATTTTACGAAGACTTCCTAAGTTTAAAAGAATCTTTCCAAAATCATCGGTTCATTTAACCATTAAACTGATATTTGGTGCAATATATGACTTAAATCATGGTTTTTCATCACATATGATAGCTCTATGTGTATTGTGTAGTTTTAAATAACAATAGTCAAAAAAAGTTTATTTTTATTTTATTGTACTTATTAATGTATCCACTAAGAGGTTTGTTCCTTTCTTTTCTTCTGATAATTTCTTTTGTTATGGAGATAATTCCGTCTAATCTCTAATTCCGTCTAATGCTTGATCTAGTGGATAATAATGTAATAGAACTATTAAATCAACTTTTGAAAATTTGACCATATTCATGATTACAGTAACTTTCCGGTGCAGGGTTTTGGTACGGTTTGTATTTTCTTTAGCATGTCTAAAGGCATTTATTGGCATGTGTCCTATTCATAGATTATTAGAACATAAATAGGCAAACAGACGTATGTGACAATTGTATGCATAGAATAATATAGGGAGTTTGCTCCTTGGACAGGACATAAGTTTTGCCTGTTGTTAAAAATAGGGAAATAACTATTAATATGATGACGCTGTGACCTACTTTATGAGAAAATGAATTGAGAAGCTACAATGCATAGAAATGAACAATACCGACTTTGAACTAAATTTAAGGTATTTCGCAATATTTTTCTTATCACTCTCTCACAAACGCGCGCACAAACACACCACACACACACACACACACACACACACTCAATCTGACTATTATAAAAATCTTTGGCATAGCGGAAATGATAAAGACAACATTTGATTTAACAAATTACAGCTTTCTCGTTTATGAAAACTCTCGGCAATATCAAATACAACGCTTAATCTCATAGGTTACTAATATTAAGTCAACCCTGAATTTCAATCATCGGCTGAGCATGAGCTTTATACACGGGGGTGGGGTGGGGTGCGAGGCAGGTGTCAGTAAGGGAATTTTGTTTTTCACGTTCTCTCAAATAGTTCAGTATTGTCTGACGTTTTTTTTAACCATAATATGGGTTTTGATTAGCATAGTGTTTCGAAAGAATGCTTATATATATATATATATATATATATATATATATATATATATATATATATATATATATATATATATATATATATATATATATATATTTACTAACACTTCTGTCACAATGAATAAATGTTTCAAGAAACATTTAAAACATTTTTATTAATTTCTTTTAAGTAGCGTGCTGCAGGGCTTGATCTGGTGGCGTTTTACGCCGATTTTGTAAGAACTTTATTAAACAAGTTTATATAAAAAGATTGTATGATTATGTATAATGACTTTTAATGTCTCTGCATGTATCCGTTTTACATTTAATGCACATAACTCCGGGTTCTATGCTATATGTGGTTAGTTAGTCCTCTTCGTCTCGTCTGGTTCAACGCTACATCTATCTTCGCCATCTAGGTCGGGCTTCAGCAATTGCCTGTGCCTCGCCACAGGTAAGTCCCTTTCTTTTGGCCCGATCATCACTGTCCTTCACCATTATATCCTTGGCTGTTCGCATTTGTACCTACCAGTGTCCATCTGAAGGCTACATTGGGTATCTGTTTTTCGGCAGCCTCGAGCCATTTGATCCTGCACGTCTTGATCTTTCCAGAACATGTTGTTATATCCGGTCTTTTCATAAAGGTCGCTATATATGGAATATTTCGATACCATTTTAATTTAAAAGGATCGTGTTAATATAATCTTTCGCGTTCACACAGTTCAATTACATGTTTTAAACAAAAACTAAATGTGAAACATTTACTTTTATGTGTACAAGGTATCATGTGCTATAACAACCATGATATTTCTGATTAAAATAGATCTTTGACATGAGCTTTAATTTTTAAATAAAACTAAATTGTCGCAAATCTAAAGTTAGAGAAGGAAATAACTTGCAGTTTTAATCAGTTTGTAACAATCGAAAAAATCGATAACAGTATGACTAACCAATTAGAAACCATTAAAAAGAACAGCATCAGGGCCAAGCTCAATATGGTCAGACTGTAGGGAAAACAGAGTCACAGTCAACTAATTATTTTACAAACTATAGAACCAGCCTATATGTGCTGTAGTAAATACCATATTTAAAAGAAAGAAGGTTTTGTATTGGCTGAGAATAATTACCATATGTGTAATTGTCTGCATTAATAGGTTTAATTCTAAAATCATTTTACTGCACCAGTTTCACTGTACGTGTGCTACTGTATGTAAACGGGTATATCTCACTAGCCTGGTCTATGAAAGCAGATTCCAACAAAGGAAGTCAGAAACGATGATCGAATCATATAATTTTCATCGGGTTTTCTTTTAAGATTCCGTTAAATAGATCATTGCAATGCTATCGTGATTGCCGGTCTTACAGCAAAAATATAGTAATTGTGGCTCAATATTATTGTTACTGTTTACTAGAATTTAATTATTTGTTTGTGACAATATAAAAACCCAACTTTCAACTTGGAACTCAAAATTAACTCAAGTATCGAGGGAGTAGGGGGCGTTGGTGGCTGTATATGACTGAAAATATGTGTCTGTTTTGTCCAAATGATATTAAAATATTCGAGAGCACCATTAAAATTTCTTTTCAGTTAGTTACATCAGGACTTGTAATACTGGTCGTAGCAAAACCAGTCAGAATTGTCTCAAGCGTTACTTTTGTAAAATGGTTTCTTCTGCAACCTGACTACTTATTTTAATCCCAGTAAGGTTTTCTGATGCTGATAACGTGCATTAAATGACAATTTTTTTGGTCAATATAGTTAATTCCAACGCCATTTTAAAACATTCCGACGCTGTAAAGGTTAACTGTTAACTGTGAGAGGTTAACTCAGTTTGCAAAAGACACTAAAACGTGCAATGATCTTGTGGGAATTTAAAGGAAGTCTAAATTATACAATACTTTATTGCTTGATTAACTTTACAAGAAACAAATATCAACCTATAAAGCTCATGTACTGAGATCCGGACAGTGGCGATCTAAAAACTAGTTCATTATGTATATATATATATATATATATATATATATATATATATATATATATATATATATATATATATATATATATATATATATATATTATATTATATATATATATATAATAAATATATATATATATATATATATATATATATATATACATACATACATACATACACACACACACACACACACATATATATATATATATATATATATATATATATATATATATATATATATATATATATACAGACATATAAACATTTAGTTAGTCGTAAGACAAAACACTCCATTAACATATCTTGTTATATTGTGTAAATATTTACACGCCACGACATATTTCTTATGTTTCCTAATTATAAATCAACAGATATATAGGTTCCTTAAATAAAAAAGCCAACTATCCTCACAATAATCATCGTACCGCCATCAAAAGTATCGGGGATTTGGATGAAGGCATGTACTTAAAACTGATTTTCGTAAATGTATTAAAAATACTTTATTTGTAAACTTAAATTTTACAAAATATTATGCATGATGATATATTATTCTGACAATTATCTGAAACTACTCAGTTCTAAATTTTGATTGTCTTTGATTTCTTAACCCGTGTTAGAATTCATTTTCTTTGAAAAATCAGGAACTAAAATAAAACGCAAGCTTGGATAAAAAGAGTATAATCAAACCACATTTAATTCTTTCCCATGTTTGAATTTTCAGACTTTGAATCTTTTATTGAGTGTATGCTCTTTCAAGATTTGTTAGCATTTTTATTGATTAATTTCAAAAAGACGAACATAATCTGGAAAGAGTCCTTATATCGGTTAGTTGGGTTAAGTGACGTCTCGTCAGACTACGAGATGGAAATGTCACCGACACCACTCCGAAAGGCAAGAAATTTACTCTTGACTTGCATTTTATCATAAAATATGCTGTTGTCATAGATACAATAGCTATGAAAGAGCTCGCAATGTAGCCATTTAAAGAAGCCATATTTATTGTCACAATAACACGGTCTGTCAAATACATTATAATAATAAAAGTAGGGTAATAAAAACAGACTAAAATACAAATTTTCTTCTTGATTTTTGGAAAGTTGAATAATATAAAATGCATTTCTTTGCATGGACAGAAGAATCGAAATCAATTTTTTTCTGGCTGTAATAAATGTGATATGTAAAAAAATGTCTTGCAGATATACCGATTCATTCAGCAGAACAGTCAGGAAAAATCATTTTCTACATTTTTCATCAAAAGCAATCCATATGTTATTTGTTCGGATTCGCTAAGACCATTTTACGTATGCTCGGCTCTTGGATATATAGCAAACAACATATAACAAATTAGTCATATGTTTACCTATGTTAAGACTGGCTTGCGTTTGTTTCTAATTTGGACACAATATTTAATCATTCAACATATGAGGAATCGTTATATTTACTGTTAATTATTTAATCACTATTTCTATTGAATACAAATAATGCTTTTCTCTGATCAGCAAATATCCAGGAAAATAAGAACAGATTTATTTATAATGGGATAAAAATTTGAGCCAACTTCATACAATTGATTTCGTACGGACATGAAGGACGAAAAAGGCTGTACGTATTTGATCAATTTTTGTTCTTTATCTGTAACAACATTGACGAAAAAGAATACAGTTTGGTTGGAATTGTCCATACGAGCTTAGCTAATCAGTTTTCGTGCAAGACAACTGTCTAAGTTGAATGAGCTATGATGCCCCAGTAGACACGTGTGGATTGTTCAAAGATGACATAGTTGACGTGTGGAGTGTCTTAAATTGCTACAGTTGATATGCGTGGAGTGTCCTAAAATGCCATAATTGACATGCGTGGAGTTCTTAAGATGCCACAGCTGACAAGTGTGGAGTGTCCTAAATTGCCATAGTTGTCACTTGTGGAGTGTCCTAATATGTCATAGTTGACAGGTGTAGAGTTTCCTATAATGCCACAGCTGACATATGTGGAGAACGAAATGATACAATAGCTGACAAGCGTAAGGTTCAAACACAATTGCTCTTTTTTGTATTCATCGATAAAAAAAAACTTATTTTATATTGCTGAGCTGGTTTAACCAACTCTCTTTTGAAATAAAGTATTATTTTATTTGCAAAGACTATTTGCAAAGACTATTTGATTCAAACTTTTAGTACTTTTTAAATAATTAGCTGCTAATAAAATGATTATATGTTCGTCCCAAATATCCACCCCTTTGGTTCGTTCTGGAGTAAGATGCCCATACACTGACAGGTCTGAAAAAAGTTTATCATTTAACCATGGGCGAAGCATGAGACTTTGTTCAGTCCATGTGCCATCATTGGAAGGACATAGATTAAAAATTAGTGTCGCACACTCAGATGAATATTGATTACCGATTGTAATAAAATAATAAAGCTACAGCTAATACTTAATGCAATACGTCTTCATAGCCAGGTCTAGTAGCTCTGTAAATAAGGACCAGACCAGAAGCCTCATTATATCACTTATTATATCTATGTCATTTGGAATGCACAAACCAAGCTCTCTATGTTCTTCAAGATTCCGTTCACCTTTCTAAGAGGCCGAAACGATCAATGGAAATGTCCCTCTCGTTAATCAAGACTTTATGCAATGTTGTGAACAACGTTACTCACATAGAAATGACCGTTTAGGTGATCATGATTCTCTAAGCCAATCTCAGGATGCAATTAAGTTTTATCATGCATGATAAGTGATTAGATTTAGGATATGAGGCCGTGAAATGTATATTTTTAAACATACAATAGTTGAAAGCGGCATACTAAAATTGCACACGTCAGCTGTGCGAATTATCAAAAATGTAATAAAGTATTCTATTCGACAATTTTCTTTTTGTAAAATCATGTGCCCTCCGAAAAAAAATCGTCTTTTATTGATATCTTAATTTCTATTCTTCTTTCATTATGTATGCATGTATGTATGTATGTATGTATGTATGTATGTATGTATGTATGTATGTATGTATGTATGTATGTATGTATGTATGTATGTATGTATGTATGTATGTATGTATGTATGTATGTATGTATGTATGTATGTATGTATGTATGTATGTATGTATGTATGTATGTATGTATGTATGTAAGTGTATCTAGTGTTGTACGGCATATCAAAACAAGGAGCAGGGAGGTTGAACAGACCATTTTGCTTGAGACGTTATTTATGAAAAATAAAGCTTCATACGAAAATGAAAAAAATAAATAAGGTCAATAACGCCAAACCAAAATCTCTAATCCTGACTCTGTCAAGCTATGAGATTTCCTTGACTGGGTTAGCTCATCTTGTTCATTTATCGATCATGTTTGCAGTTTCAATTTTTTATTTGTGTCTATTTACGTGCTGGTCAATCCCTTCCTGCTGCTGTAATTATTTCATTGTTATATCAATAATGATAAGGGAATCTTACACAACTAGATTAGATCGAAGGCGACTAGAGACAATTAAAATATATCTCACCGTCCGTGATTCTGTCAAGCAACAACTACAAGCTCGTCAACAAACGCAGGAAGAATTTGCCGAAGAAGCAGAAAAGGTAATTAAACCGGTTTCAAAGGCTACAGAAAATATTCTTCCCTCTTTGAAACAAACAGCTGTAGCAACCAGAAAAATAGCGGAGCGAACCAAGAAAACAAAACGATTCTAAGAGAACTTCCAGGCGAAATAGCTGCTGCTCAACCAATGTAATATATTTTTGAAGGTATAGACCATGATCGTGCTGAAATGGGTGATATAAAGGATCATACATCAGAACAAGAACTAGAAACAGAACAAGCAAAACAATGATAAGTTTACCGATGAGGGTACTAAGGACGTAAAAATAGAATTTACTCGCGCTTGCCTTCTTACATTTTGATCATCGAGAAATAAGTTTGAAATCTGAGCACGCTAATGGTGATATAGGTCGTAAAATCTGATACAAATAAATATATCGGAGTTGATCAAGCCAGAAATAGTGATACAATATATATTTCATTTATCGATGGAATAGATGCTTATTTTTTTTAGAATTAAAACAACTACAACAGAAAAGATAATCTTCAAAACCACAATCTCCATGATCACAAATACCATTGCCATAGAAACAAATACCGTCGGAGAAATCATCAGATAAAAAACGAAAAAAATAACTGCAAAGAAGAAAACTAATAACAAAAAGTAACCAGTTCAACAATAACTACTGAGGAAGAAGAATTATATGATGCATTCAGCCAAGGTGCAGGTGGTGTTCAGGGTCTATTCAGATGGATAGTTAAAAAAGAAATAACTGGTTGTGGTATAGGCACCAGAGGACAGAGGAGGTGGTCTTCTAACACTATGCCTCCGAGCTGGTAATAATTCCCCAAAAATTATTAATGAAGCAGTTGATATTTTTGAACAAATATTTACAGGCAGAATCAAGGACAATAATGTTTATCAATCTCTCATCCATGAAATTGTTGATAATTACCACTGTGATTGGGGGTATGCATTTAAATGCAATGATTAAAATAAGATGATCATGCATAATGCTCAGCGTGGACCTGTAATAGTCAGGGTGATAAATTCGAGATTACACACATATAGAGCGATTTACGGTGATGGGCTAGGAGGTGGTGTTCAGGGTCTATTCAGATGGATAGTTAAAAAAGAAATACCGATTGAAAAGTAATTGGGAATGAAAGCTAATAGATGTTGTTCGTGAGAAAGGCATTGGTGATGTTGCCGGTAAAACATCCTCAGCAATCAACGGAGAGACCATGAAGATTAATACGACGAAAACCTCAGCCAGTAAAATTACCTAGCACTAACGTAATGCCTTCAAATGTTAGTAAAATAATAAATCAAACCGCAAATAAAAAAAATAGTAGCGATGGCTTTACCATCGACCACGTTATTGATTGGTGAAAAATAAAATATAACTGCTAGTCTGATAGCAGGAAGTGGTGTTCGTGTTAAAGGATAACAAATATAATAAGGATGTTCAAACGCATATCTGATCCCGCATTTGATATGGACGCACCAGTTCTCAAAGATGAATCCGTACGAGATTATCAGTATTATTTCTATGTCGCACGTGTAGCTGACGATCGTGGAAGAATTGAACTATAAGTTCTGGATACAAACAAATATTACTTACCTGCTGAGGCATCATCGAAGAAGAAGCTATTCTTTAAAAATTAGATATTACAGATTAAGGAATTGGTGACCGAGTTGGATTTGTCAATAATGGTATTATATCACTATTCAAAAGTTCTGCATATATGATTGATATACGAAAGATTTAGATTTATTATGACATCGCCGTTGCCACAAAGATACGTGGTTTTTGCAAGATACTGGTCCAGCAATTGTGTTTGTCAAAGACAACTGATCATCCAGAAAACAGAAATGTAACACTAAATGCAGCTGGAGACACAGCTGTATCGATGAATTAAAATTTCAGCTTAGGATTTGCTTCACTCTGATAAATGCTGGGCGACGATGAAAGATTTTCATGTGCGATTCCACTGTCACACATCTTTGGGTTCTGTAGAAATATTAGAAATGTTATTTTTGGAGCCAAACACACAATTGTACTCGTCATACGAAAAAATACCGATGATGATGCAATATGGTACGCTGAAGGAACTAACGCAGGTGCAACTGTGACACTTTATGGAAAAGTAATACTGACAAAACTTTTTTGTGGATGCCAACAATGATCCCATTACTAACCGAAGAACAACACATACTTTCGTTTATTGGTCATGGTGGTAAGTTTACGTACGTCATCATGGTTGACAATAACAACAGATTCAATTCAAAGTAATATTAATGGTTTATTCGCATGGCAAATAGCATCACAACACGGCTTCTCTGCACCGCGACATATATTTACTGATTTTCAAGATGCGCGAATATACTCACAAATGCGAAGTGTAATGATATTTGACAAACCCGGTGTTTCTGAGGTATCTTTGAGAATAAATGGACATCAAGAACCATCAGAGGATAATAAGTTACATTTTGAACAAAACAACATTGCACGTGCATGCCATCTCATTGATGTCATTTATGGGGCGTGATATTGGTTTACAGATATCTCACCGGAACTTTACAATGTTGTATCCGATCTATTATCTTGTATTTGCAATAAAACTAAACCAGATGGATCGCCTGATTGGCAAGTTGTAAGTATAACCACAGACAGTTATCAGAAAGAACAGATCAGCGAGAAATTTCAGAGCAGAATAAAATTTATTACTGGAAAGGAATCCAAGATATCTATTACTGATCATGAACCAGCGCTACCTGCAGGTACTGAAATAAATTATCAAGATTATTCCGTAGACGTATATCAATATTCGATTAGATTAGTGCTTAGATGGCCTGAGGTTCCGCCGGTTTACCAAGGTTCACCAGAGCTAACCAAAGATGAGTTTTTCACAACAAAACAAATATTCACAAAAATATCAGAATATCGAAAATTAGAAAAATCTTGATTTAACGGACAATGAAAGACAATATGTTATTTATGAAGTTATTTACCAAAAGATGAATTTCTTTATATAAAATTTTCTGACATTGATGAAAAAATAAATCATTTTCTGTAATTATTAAATCTGAATATTGAAAGCGAACAATGATTTAAGAAATTTATTTATATAATTAATGAATTAAGAAATTTATTTATATAAAGCGACAAATAATTGAAACAATTCAACATTTAAATAAAATTCCATCAGATCTCGAATATATTAATTGGATTCTTACTAGAACAATGATTACCGTTAAAGGACCAGATGATGAAAATCTCTTCTATTTATTTTTGCTCAACGTAATAAAAAAACCGAAGTAGAAATACCAAATTTTGTGATACCGGGATATAATGCCAACGATTTAAGAAATTCAGTCAATGATATCATCGGTGAATATTTTTTAAAGGTCGTTGTCGCATGGAGAAAAATAAATCCTCCAGCCGGCATTCTCAAACACAACAACGATTCATACAGTAGATGACGTCATATCGCACATGGTATTATAAATATAACATCAACGATGGCGGTCAATTTCGTATGTGACTCATAGACGGTAGTAAGCAAGTTGACCCGGAAAAAGCAAATTAAGCCCAAAAAGGGCACATTCTGTATTCATTTACGCCTGAAATTACACCAGGGTATTTAATTGTGTCAGAACCAATTCTGTTTTTTTATCTAAAATGTCATAGTCAACTCTTATCGCGGATACATTGTAAACATACTGACCAAGCTGGATACTTGTTGGACCTTAGCTCAGAAATGTTGAATATACATCCGTATGTACAATACAAGCTCATTGAGAACACCAAGCAAAAAAAAAAATGTCCGAATTAAACATTGCTTATCCCTGGTTTTATCAGGCTCAGAAATGAATTATCCTTCTTGTTTAGCTGGTACTAAGTCACGATGACACCATTAGTTTTGTTGTCACTACAGTCATTTTTACTTGTATATGAGTAAAGTCACAATCGTCGCTATCATTCGCCAGTGACTCCGTCATCGAAATCTCTCAACTGTTTTAAAAGAATGTGTACAAGGCTGTTTGTTTCGCATTCGTGAGATAATTCTGACCGAACATTTTGGATTGAGCGTGAAAGGGGAACAAATAACTTCACCTGCGTATCTGTAATTGCCGCCAATGACTGTTGGATTAACTTTATGAATTTATAATCGGAGGGAAGCGTATCTTCTGATTTTTGAGATTGTAATGATTCAAGTCATTCATAACTTTATCCGAATAAGTTCATCAGAATTTTTTTAATACCGTCATGTTTTAATTGCTTAAGAGCAACATTCATCTGTGACTTTAAATAACAATACAATTATTTCTGAATGAAAATAATGATATATTTATGATTTCTGATATATTTCTGATTCCTGAATTACTTAAAATATATTTCTCAATATAGATACATTTATGAATTAATATAAAATAACTGATAAAATTATATTTCATAATTAATCTAAAATATATTTCAAATATATTTCTGAATATACATTTCTGAATTAATATATTTCTGAATTAATATTAAGAAATAAAAATTTTTTCTGAATTAATAAAAACATATTCTGACTAAATATAAAATATATATTTGATACATTTCTGAATTAATATAAATATATGTTTCTGAATTAATATTATTCTGAATAAATATTTTTAATATAAAAATATATTTCTGAATTAATATATGTATAATTTATTTCTGAACAAATATAATACACTATAATGTTAATATAACTATATATTTCTGAACAAATATAAAAATATATTTCTGAATTAATATATTTGTGAATAAAAAGAAATAACTTTTTGAATTGATTTAAGTACATCAAGATATAATTATTACAAAAATAAAGAATAGCTATGATGATCAACCTACCATTCCACAGATTCCATTCATTTATAATAAAGATTTTAGCATGAGATCCTTTTTAGGATCCTTTCATTGGTGTCTTTCGTATGGCGTGCATTTATGAATTTTAAAGGAGGTTATGTGGTACATTATTTTTTATAAAGGCCATGTTCACCCCATGAGGCTCTTTCGTCAGGCGACAATTTCTCTGAATGTCATTGTGTGAGGTCATAAGGTCACGATCTCACATCATGATGTTGTTTATTTTAAGGGCGCCAGCGCATAGACTAGGGATATCGATTTCATGTAAACCCCATCCACAATCAAACCCTGGGGGTAAGTGCATGGTGAAGGGTACATGAAATCTCTTCAGGCTTGTGCTGGCGTCCCCAATAATAATAGCATCTGTAACCGAATGTAAGATAATTTTTGGAGACTCGAACACGCAGAGTCTACACAGTGGATCACACCCAAACTCAAGCTAGTCTGAACTATCTAGCAATGGTGCAGGGATCAATATATTCCTGTTCTATCCGCATGCTACAGTCTTAATAAAAAAAGTCGATAATGACTATATCACACACACGGCTTATGTGAAATACCTATAGCACGTTTGTTGTGATTTTATCATCGTAATTTAATCGAGAACACTATCGAGGTGATTCAGATTTTTGTGTGTGATCATACAAAATAAATATATTTGTCATCGTTTAGTGTTTGAGCTATTAGACACATTAAATACAAGTATGACAATTGTGGTAAGTACGCAATAACACAAAATAAGCACTTACGCTATTAGAGATTACATTTATCTCGTTTCATGTGTATGATATTTAATTGTGATATTTTGATTAAATTTCTTCGCAAATGCTGATCAGTTTACATTATTTGCGACACGTCGTACTGAAGATGAGAAGATGTCGAAATATTTACCAACCGCATACATTGATTGAAAATTATTTCTTCACCCGTCTCTGTATTCGTAGATACAACTGATCTTGGAGAACTATCATTATCACCGGTTCTTCCAAATTTGCCGTTGTGGCTCTGTTTAACGACCCATCAATTATTTAAAGAGTTATCTTTCGCGTCTGAATTAACGTGATCGATTAAAAGTCCCTCTTCGATGACTCATATCACTCGAATACGAATCTATGATTATAAAGATATATTTTATTCCCAGCGCGGAATCTGAGATACGCAGTATTAGTAATATTACTGATTGTTTTTTTAGTCTGCAGTTCCTGATGATACGATCATGAGAAGCTTCATAATCTTTAAGTATTGGATGTTTCACAATTTCATTTTGCTCCATTTATATATAATATTATTTGTTTAAAAATATTTTGAAAATATGGCGAGATAGTCTTTCAAAGATTTTTATAGAATAGTCATTAGTATTTTTTAATCATAATATTGTTTCAGCTCTCTGCATCTTTTACTACTGCATTGCAAACATTAAAGCGTTTTTCCTCTGACCCCAACACAATATCGTAAACATAAAATTTCAATCATAGACTCCCTCTGAGAAAGCTTTGCATGAGTTAACTTCACTATTCACCCATGCCTGATTTATTACAATTAAACATATATTTGTCTTAATTATTGCATGGAAGAATTTAAGAGATTATCCGTAATTGAACCCTCTAGAGCAAGATTCGATCTTAACAAACTACCAAAATCTAATATAGTTTTTCAATGCAAGATCTAGTTTTGATAGCTAGCGATATAACTAATCGTATCCGTGAAGCCAAGAACGATTTTCGTAACGATAGCGTGGATCAAACTTAGTTAACATTCAGAAACATGAATGATACTAAAGGCATTACTGATACCAGAATGAATGACGAACGAGGAAGAAATATTATCGACTATCTTAATATTCAGCGATATATTATTCTGGTAAAATGTACTGTGCAGACAAACTTTGACACTTGGATTCGTGATAAGCGTTACCCAGTACGGCTTCATAGTCTAAATAAAACTGTTACATTAAACAAAATATCTAAACCAGGAACACTGACTGGTATTGATAAAACGTAGTATGAATGAGAGTGCATTGTAGCTCTAGCTGTCTATACGCTGTATTCGATAAATAATAAACCTAACGTTTCCGATCTCAAATCAATGAAATTATCCCGCTTAAACTACTTAGCTGAGCGAGTTATGCAACATTTCTCAAAAGCAGCACACTGAAACTGTTTAACAGATCTTAGACGTACAGAATTAAATAATTGGGCAGAAACAATTAGATATACCGGAGAATCTATTAGCTATGTTGTTAACCTATAAATGAAATTAAAATTCCCAATAACAGTGAAGACACTAACCGGATAGATTTTGTATGCGTCAAAATCAAAAGAGGAGCTTCTAGAACGATTATTGCTTATAATATACAAGCATAGACGTCTGCGCTAACAATATTTCCACGAGATAGAACAGTTAAATTGTACAGCGATAAAATTTTCAACGCTATCATAAAAATTAGTAAGAGTAACCCTGTATTAGTATGGTCATTTTCAAGTTCAGAGTCCATAAACTACGATCGGTGACATTCATCGTGCAGAATTTCTCCACGAGGAAATGAAACACCTTGCGTTGAAATACGCGAACGTTTGTGATGATACGGAACAATTATTAAATAATTGTTTCACCATTCCATCGGTGTCTGCTGATGCTGCTCAGGAGAAAAATTCATGGAAACCGACACCATTGGAATTTTTTGAAGATATCCAGCACAGATGTATCGAATATGAGCACTGTGGATTATGAAATACTAAATGCGATCATAAAGACATTATATATGTTGATATGGTAGCACGTAATCCTGTAAGTGTTCTAGGATGCGAAGAGTGTTCTGAATATTTTAAAAGATTGGAACATCCCACACACGAGATGACCAGAGTTGTGATAAACAGACCCTTATCAATTTTTAATCTGACTGGATTTGCCTGTATAGAGTCATTCGAGTTTACAGAAAATCTGCATTATTTATGTTTGGTTTGGAAGACATTTTTCAGAAAAATATTGGGTCCCGATAATTTTACTGCGATACATGCTTGATGTAGAAATGTTGATATTATTGAAAGGAAATGAAACCATTGTAGCACATCATCCGTAGAAACAGATTTGGTTGCCACAGCAAAATGAATATTCCCCGGATGATAACTGTGTGACTGATTATGAAAAAGATCTTGGTAGGAAATTAAATGGTAAGTTTACTCAAGGAGGATCATATGATCATGAACGAATGTGTACAAGATTAATTATGGATGATGCTGAACTAGATTTTATCATCGTTGATACAAGAGAAATTGTGAGTCGGAGTAATGATTATTTATTAGACGAGTATAAATTATGTACAGTTTTAAGCCGTATTGATGCTAGCTCACATCTAGATAAATTTGATGTCGATGATAAACAAATTCCCTCGGTATGTGGTCGACGTTGCCACGGATTCATTTTATATAAATACAAACTATTTAGATTTGCTAAATCCGCTACTCGAAAATAATGAATGGGAATCATAGAGAATAAATCAGCAAAATATATTTGACTATTCTGAATTTGCCGACGCTGAAATCAGGGACATGTATTACAGCAAGGACAATGAAATATTAAAATCATTAGCACCATCTGCATTTGATTATGTGGCCAGACATAAAATCATTTACCTCAATGGGCCTGGAAGTTCTGGAAAAAGAGCACGTGTCATTGAATGATTTAGGCACGGTACTTCGTATTGCGTTGACACGATGGTGCTGACACCTACACACAGATTAGCCAGATAAATAAATGAACGGGAAGTTAAATCGTGTACGTATCATGGTTTCTTTATATGGTGCGTAGATGTGTGGACACCTGAGAGAATCCGTGAAAAATATATACTCCGGATTATCATCTGGGATGAAATTTGTAAGGTATCTTTAGAAATATCAAAAATATTTCTTGACTGGTTACTAACAAAAATACTACCGTGATAATGTGCGGCGATCATGGTCAACCACCACTTTTTGTTGGGTATTCGCTGCACGATTGGTTAAAAAACGTTTGTGGATTCTTATGAGGTTATAACCGATGATCATACTGCTATTGATGAATTACTGAAAGAATTTAAAAAGATTAATACAGACAGATAAAATACAATGCGATATGATGAGTGAAATATTTTTGGAAACTCCTGTGAATACATTTTATAATTTATAGAGACCAAATGATTTAAAAGTTGCAAATAGAAAGATAGTCCGTGATGTATTGCAAGAAAAATATTTTTGTTACATAAAGAATTTTTTTTAAAATCTACTTGTACCATTGTGTTATTGCCCAACAGATAATCAACGACAGAATATTGATGTTGAGGTTCCAGGAACAAATGAAAAACAAAATATTGTATTAAATGATATCGTTTTTGTTGATGATGTTGTTGCGAGAACGTTGAGCATGGACAAAATTCCATGGAAATTAGGATACGCTATAACGATTCACTCGTCGCAAGGACTAAATATCACTGATATAAATATTTGGATTATCGATTATAGAATGGAATGGTCAAATTTAGTTTATCCTCTAGTGTCTCGAGTTAGAAGAATATTTCAAATGTACAGGATTATTATCAATGTTACAGAAAATAATAAGCAAACTGCTACCAATGGCACAATAAGAAAGAAATTATGTGATTATAAACAATTTGTCACAAAAAATAAACGCGACTTTGATATTGATGCTGAATTTATTAAAACACTAAAACAACGACAGAATAATCGTTGTGCATTTTGTAATTATGGTATTCTGTGGGAATATTTGAATCGAATAATCCAAGACAGTTTACCGTAGACATAATTAATAGTAGTCTTGGTCACACATGCAAAAATGTGATGCTGACTTATCTTGAATGTAATCGACGTAGAGGTGCCCGTTTACATACGTGAACGTAGTGGTAATTGTGTTTTCATGAATTACTTGTAACTGTTCACGTTAAAATCTACGCTGAGGAGCAGTTGGATCTAGTCTGTAGATTTCAGGTCTACCAGTAAATCTAACCACGCTAGAAATTTTCTTGTAGTCACACTCTAGATAGGATCAGTTGTTCTATCTTTACCCCATTCAAGTTCACCAGGTTCATATAAATATTTGACAGTCACATTACCAAACACTGGCTGTTTTGAAAAGTCACGTTCTTGTACAGGTATATGTTTCTTTGTAATTGCAATGGTAGGTATCATACAAGCTGCACGAGTAATTTTTATTATTTAACGCAGCTATCACACTTGGTAATCTTGAAACCCATTCACGAGATCTCATGTCACTCTGAATTATTTCCTTCGTATACTGGTATCCAAATAACCGCTCAGCGAGTGTTCGATTAAATCATTCAACTATTGCCTGATCACGATGAATTGTGGTGTGTCCTAATCTGATTTTGACAATATGTCTTTTTATCAGCGATGACACTGCACTAATAAATTCTTTGCCAGGATCAACCTGTAGTAGCTGTGTCCATCGCAAGGGTCCTCGTTAAAAATATTCGCTCAAACGCATATTCAAATTTAGATGTTTTAGAATATAACGGCTCTGCTTCTTTATATCTACTTGCAAAATAAGCAACAGTTAACGCGCATTTATATGTGCGTGAATAATGTCTATGTGTGGTAATGGTATCATGTGGTAGAAACAAAATATCTGCTTGATGATCTTCGTTGGGAGTACTGACATCAAAATGGGCATGCTGATTTTTTTAGGTGGACGTAGATAAATTTGCCATATTGCCTGTCGTGCTAACTACAGTGCAGCAGCAGCAGCACATGAGACTTTTGCTGCTTCGGCGAGTTTGCTTATCTCTGATTTACCTCTTCAATATCCTCTTGGGCTATAATAAACCGATTCAATTACAATAGTCATATAGTTAATTACTAGCCCCTAGCATCAGTTTGCCTTTCATTGTAGGTTTCACCAGAAAACTAGCGAGTTTTTCTCCGAGAGATTTATCGTTTACAGAACTTAATGCATGAATCAATTTCACATCTGCAATATGTCGTTGCTGTAAATCCCTGATTTTATACGAAACATCATGAACTGACTCGCTTGATCAATTGCGTTTATTCCCCTGGTCTTGGTTGATCTCATTCATCAAGTCAAATATCAAGTCGAGTTCCAGGACCACAAAAATTGTATCCGTGTAAATATTTTCCCCTAGATACTTCGCTCACAGAGCCTTTGGTAATTTTCCCAACAAAGTAGCGATATCACCACCTGATTTTGTGGACTTGTCAATGGAGATAAATCTGTATTTGTTGTTTGCACATGAAAGTTTTACATTTACCAGTCAGTGTCCGTTTTTGTTTTCTGTTATTATTGTTGTTTTCTTCCACTAGTCATACCAACAGTGGGAGTAAGTGCCTTGCATCGAACAGAATAAAGATTCCTATTATTTTTATCATGGATATAACTGACTTCCCAGCGACAGAAAAACAGGAGCCAGTCAAACATCACCCAGCACTACGAATTCTATCAGGATAATAATAGGGACATTATTGCTTAATTAATTTGATAATGAGATGGATCAAGTGGGATAAATTTTAATTAGTAGCACCATCTGTATATGACCAGTGGTGTTATGAAGTACTTAAATATTTTAATGAAAATGCAAGATCGTTATATGAAGAAGATAGTGATATTGTCTGAGTCAGCTTTATTGATGTCATCACTGATATTGATGAGGCCCTACCCGTGGATGATATGGATGGACGTATTAATAATCTCAGAGTAAACAATGATGAGATGTTGGACAAAGAATCAAATCCTTCCAGAAAATTTACCAGAGAAACGCATAAAAATACTGATGTGATTTATATTACCCAGTGTTATACACAAATTTCTAATGTGATCAGAGACAACTGTAAAATTTTAGTTGTATTTAACGGAATTGATAGTTATATTTTACAAAATATTTGTTATACTTAATATTCAGGGATATATATATATATATATATATATATATATATATATATATATATATATATATATATATATATATATATATATATATTTATATATATATATATATATATAAATATATATATATATATATATATAAATATATATATATATATATATATATATATATATATATATATATATATATATATATATATATATATATATATATAAATATATATATATATATGATCAAATTTAAAACTTTCTTTGCACACGCGCAAGCTAAGACATTTGGATTTATAACAAGAAATTTACATGATTCTAGGTCGAGATATCGTAATGGACTTGATAAAAGTTTTGGTTAATTACAGCAGCAGGGAGGGTGGACGACCAACAGTGAGTGGCCAGCACGTAAACAGACACGAATAAAAAGAACTGAAAATACAAACGTCATCGATAAAGTAACAAAATGATCTAACCCAATCAGAGAAATGCCATGGATTGACAGTCGGGGTTAGAGGCTTTTGGTGTTATTGATCTTGCTTTTTTAATTTTCGTAGGAAGCTTTGTTTTCATAAATAAGGTCACAAGCAAAGTAGTTTGTTCACCATCCCTGCTGTTGAACAGAAGTAGGTATTTCGTATGGTAAGTATGAAATCAGTCTATCAGTAATATTTTAATTGCCGTGTATTTAACGTAAATCGGTAACTAACACGACCTATTTACGGGTAAAGATGCAGATAAAATAAATAGTGACGTTTTTAGAATTGTTATTTCCTACATAAGGACGTATTTTTATTATGTGCATAAATTATTTTACTAAGGTATTATTTCTACATGATATGTATATTTTTGTGTTTTAAAAGGTGTTTAGTTACACGATAACATTGTATATTAATTGGAGTTTGCGAAACAAATGGGACACAGTAGAACTGCGCGTGACGTAGTGTATGAAAACTTTATGCATCCTCTTCTTCTAGTGTTCTTTTTCTGCAAGAATATTGTCTACAGTTATCTAATGTCGTTATGTGAGAAAGCTTGCTGGTAGCTTCTCGTGGGTCCGTCGTTATTTCACGAGTTTTTTCCGGGTTCTTCCTCCACCATTTATGCTGGCCGCCATGTCTAGCCTATCGTGCGCAAAAAATGGCGTTATATCCTACAACAACAACAACAAAAACAACAACCACAGCAACAATCTCCAGCTAGGTCATTGCCTAGTAATAAATGAATGTCTATAATGGGTAAGGACAACACAGTTCCGACTGTCGTGGGTCCTGATACTAAGACTGAGAAGCTCATATGTATTTTAATATTTCAATAGGAACATAATTGGCCAAATCACCCTTTGACATGGATGGTTCATATTGCTCCTTTATAAAACCAGAATGGTTTGTTTGACCCGACAAATGTATTGCCTTCAATACATGACCGTTTGCTTGTCCTCTTAGAAATAAGAACATTTGAAATAGGTCTGTCTCGATATTGCTGCTTATTTTATGAGCATTCTATCATTCACAAACACGGTAGATTTTTGCAGATCACTCAGGCATATTACATGCATGGTGGAATTTTATCATATTATTGTGGAAAATATTTGCATGGTGGAATCTTGCTGAAGATTTTGTTTCAAACTTCACGTGAAACACACATGTTACATAGAAATAAAAAGTATTTCACAACGACCTTTACTGTTCATTACTGCGTGTACTTGCTTATAAGACCTTTCCAACTGCGATCTAAATAATCCAAGACCTGTCATCACATAATGCACTTGAAGATCTGGGTGTATCCAGTTTATTAGAAGTAATCAGTAGAATAAACAACACAGACTCTGATCTATTGGTGCAGTATGAGATGACATCGTGGTCTGTGTTGTTTGCAGTTATCTTATAAGCAAGTACATATGGTATACAAAATGGGCACAGATGCATGCATGAAAGGTTGTGTCAGTTGATACAATAAAGCAATGTTTACTTTTAGTATAAATTTTTCTTGCCAAAGTTGTTAGAGCATCCACCTTAGATGCAGGAGGTGATAGGTTCAAACCCCAGCTGAATCATACCAAATACATATAAAAAAAAGGAACGAGCAGCTGCCTTACTAGGCGCTCAGATTAGGAGGTTAGTGTTAGGACTGGTTGGACTGATGTCAGGATAATATGACTGGATGGGGTATGATATTACATATCTGCAGCATGATGCCCCAGATAGCTATATAATGCTACACTGCAAATATTATAGCGATATGACTGACCAGTTTTTAAAGCTATGTAAAACATCCAAATGTGTGTTCTCAACATAAGAGAGCTTATTTCTCCTTCATAATGCATGACTGCAGAATTATCATTGTTTTGATTCCGATTTATTGCTGCTTTTAGCTTCTATTTAATTCTAGTCTGATAAAACAGTAGATACTGTAAAAGTAATAACTTGTTAAACATGAGATGTCCATAGCCACCACAGAATGATGCTTAACCTAGCAAAAAGATTCTCAAGTGACAACTGGTCTTTTTAGGTTTCCAGCTGACACAGCACCCTGTATATATAATGTATAATCTCTACATTTTTGTGATTAATTACCGTTATGCACGGAAAATCTACAGAAAAGCAAGCGTAGTTAATTATGTATAACATGCATTTTGTGACGGTGTTAGAGTCAAAAATTAGGTTTATTCCCAGACGCTAATTAAATTTCTGATCCGAGTGTTTTTCTGTCATTTTTAAGTAGTATCCATCAATCTGACTTGAGTGTTATTCAGACATCGTTAAGTAGTATCCATTGAATCCAATAACTTTTAATTAGCTCACCTGTACAAAGGTGAGAGGTCTATTGTACTACTTGCTATCTTGGTGTTTTCATCCACATAAAAAAGCAATATGATAGATTCATCCCACCAGGATCTCGACCATTCTTTCTTTTTTAAGTTAGAGGCAACAGTTAAGAGTGGGTTTCATAGTACCCTCCATATTGGGGGTGGAGGCTGAGAGGACTAACTTTGTATAAACACGTGCATTAGTTGTACGTTCTAGGTAGTGTCAAGCAGCTTTGTGAGAAAATGCATCTTCACAAGTACATCATCCTTTGTTTACTTTGGCTAAATTTTTAATTCAAGTAATTTTTCTCAAGCTCTTTTTATGGTAGAATCATCAAATTATATGGTTATATTCATCTCTATTACTATCACACATTTGCAAAAGAAGGTCACAATGACCTATACTTCATATTACTGGTATATGTTAACTGTTAGCATAGTTCGTGGGCAAATAGATGGGGTTTGTCCATTTTTTTTTAACTCTGCATACATGATGCTTAATGCAGAATCATAAAACTATTTGAGGAGTTGCATCTATGTGAGTACTACACTCTGATGACAAAAGTGGGTCATTGTGATGCATATTTTACACCTTACAGGCTTGTATTCAGTTTCATGTTATAAGTTTCTTAGGGAATATTTATCATAAAATCATCAAACTAAAAGATTTAAAGATAATGGCAGCTTTATCTGTCTATAAAACGGACATGACATAAATGACATTTTCGGACATCTCCTGAAAAAGAGAAAGTTGGAAAATGTAATGTTTGATTAGGGACTAATGTGGTATACACCACAATAATTAGGGATTTGTTGGAAATGGAGAACATGCGGCACTTTTTAACTTTTTCAGAAAATAAGACGTATGTAGTATAAAGGTTTGTTATATTCATGAAATATAAAATATGCAATTGTTTCGCTCGAATGAAACGAGGAAAATGGTTGACGTTTTGCTAAAGCTAATTTACGGATTCAATGACACTCATCACACGTCAGTAAAGAGATAACCTCGTTTGAGACTAGCAAAAAAGAAACGTCAATGCATGGATAAAACGTTTCGGATATTTTAAAACCAATTCATTTCGAACCCTGATTTTCAAATCTGTTAATCAGTAAAAAAAATTTCAAAATCTAAAACAATATTATAATTCTGGGCGGTTGGTTGGTTACAACAGCACATTGACACATAACAGGTTATATCATGCCAAGGAACCAAATGGCATCATGGTAACCGACTAGTACCTAGACTGATTTTGAACCAGTGGTACTTGAATTACGAGTCGAACGATCTACCAGATCAAGGAATATCGAAGGAATATATTTTAGGCGGAGCGAAATCAAGTAGGCAAAAGGCTTGTCCGATTGATCTCCAGATTGGCCACCATCATGTAGCGACAGTGCGCAACAGTATGCAACATTCATGGCGTTCTGGCTGTGGGATATTCTACTGGCTTTTAATTTAAAAAACATTCCGTTACTCTTGATGCAGGATAAAGAATTCCAAATGAATAAAAGCTGAATATTATGTTAGTGATAGCGATATCTCTTTGTTACCGAGTGACATTGTAAATTAGACCAATTTATTCGTGGTAGAGATATATCTATGTCACAGACTGAGACTATATATTAGAGCGTCTATTGGTGGTAGCGATATCTCTTTGTTACGAGTGACATTGTAAATTAGACCGTCTATTGGTGATAGCGGTGTCTCTTTGTTACGAGTGGCACAGTTATGAAAACGGATTGTATATTGGGATACAACCATAATTATAAATCAATTGACTCGTTTAAACTCGTGTTAAACCCTAACATAATTACCGAGGTATTAGAGAGCAGTATGCAAAAGGTTGATAAATGATATGGAACAGTACGGCAAGAATTTGTATTGAAAACGCTGAAAATTCTTAATTAACAACATGGCAACAGCTTATATTCAAACTGCAGATTAATCCTATGTATCAAGTATGACAAGAAATTGTGTTCAAAATGTTGATAAATCACGTAACAGTTCGACATGAAATTGTACTCAAGATGTAGATAAATCATGTATAATGCTGCAAGTAATTGCACTCAAAATGTAGATAAGTCCAATGTGAAAGTATGGCAAGAAATTGTACCTAAATTGCTGATAAAAAAGATGCGATAGCACGTTAACAAAATGTAGAGAACAAACAGTGGACAAAGTAAGTAGAAGAAAAAACTATGACTATAAGATAGTAGATAAGTCCAATGTGAAAGTACGGCAAGAAATTGTACCTAAAATGTTGATAAAAAAGATGAGATAGCACGTTAACAAAATGTAGATAACAAACAGTGGACAAAGTAAGTAGAAGAAAAAACTATGACTATAAGAGAGTTGATAAGTCCAATGTGAAAGAACGGCAAGAAATTGTACCTAAAATGCTGATAAAAAGATGCGATAGCAATTTAACAAAATGTAGAGAACAAACAGTGGACAAAGTATGTAGAAGAAAAAACTATGACTATAATGCTCGAACGTTTCAGTGGGCAAGTTAACAATAAAACAAAGAAACAAACAAGCATACAAAAAGTAGTATTTACTACTAAATAATCATATATTATAATAATAATTGTTGCGGAAGTTGTTATGCTTTACCTGATAGTGAAATAATTTATAAATTACTAACTAATCATAATTGGTACGCTTTAACAAATTTTCATTATTGTATACGCGTTATTCGTGCCTTTGATATAATTAGATACAAACAAATATTATCAAATGCCCCCAAAAGTAAAACGATATATTCAGCAGGATTACAAAAGAAAACAAATCATTAAAATACCCCCTCCCCCAAAAAATAAGACGATATATTCAGCAAGGTTGCAAACAACAATCCTAAAAATGCACTTTCACTCCCAAGAAACTAACATAACAATGTACCAACATTTTCAGGCAAAGTCGATGCTGCTTCTCCTGACTAGACTAAACAAATAATGTGAGAAATATGTCAAATCATTTTTATGGGGTGAGGAGGGAGGGTGTCGAAACATGAATCATAATGAGTCAAAGGTCCAAGAGTAGCATCTGCTCCACCACGTCAACAACGTCTAGCTATTGCGCTTCTTACCAATTTTGCTATGGACAGAGAACGTGTTGATATTGACATTGTTATTGGTGTTGCTATAGCAGCAATTATTAATTCATTTCTCTTGAGTAAATGGTTTTGACTTTCTGCTCGAGGGAGCTCGTGCCTTAACATTTGATTTAGCTAAAATCTTCATTTCGAGCTAAATTTGTAATTATATCTTATTTTTCGATATATTATAATATTATGTCTCACCCAGTTATATTATTATTATTATTATTATTATTATTATTATTATTATTATTATTATTATTATTATTATTATTATTATTATTATTATTATTATTATTATATCAAATATGGTAATATAAAAAGAAAGTTTAATACTTGTCTGGTTCATTTTGTTACGTATTTTTCAGTTGTTGTATCGTCTTAGTTTCTAATTTAAATCTTTTTTTTCTTGATAAAATTTGATCCTTTATTTAACAGCATCCGCTTTTAATGCGACAATATTAAATGTTGTCTCGCTTATTCTAGTGGTGTAAAAAATCTTGAAATTATTTTTTCTCCTTTGTTCAATCAGTGGATTCGGTCACTTTACTTTTTTGCTCTGGCTTTCATACTTAAAAACAACTTCCGTGGAGAGAAGTGGTGACGAGAGGGTAGAAGATCTAAATAAATATTCCAGAACTTATTATAATACTGTAAACATCTTAATTATCAATCCATATCACTTATTATAATACTGTAAACGACTTAATTATCAATCCATATCACTTGTTATAATACTATAAACGACTTAATTATCTATCCATATCACTTATTACAATACTGTAAAGATTTTAATTATCAATCCATATCACTTATTATAATACTGTAAACATCTTAATTATCAATCCATATCACACCTAATGCATCTTTGTGGTTTTTATATTTCAGTAAGATTCATTTATCTAGGACATAGAAAAGTAGAAAAGTGTTCAAAGTGTGACTTCGAGTCACATATCTTAGTGCAATTTTATTATTGTCTACCTGTAGCAAATTCATCATTTTAATTCATTTTGCCTCAGTTCAATTGACTTTAGGACAATGAAGGCTAGAGTAGGAGTCTGCCGACTTGCAAAGACAGCAACACCCAAATTATGTTAATCAACTAAGCAAACGAATAAGAGTACTGACAAAGGTTGACTTGGAGTTCAAGTTCTTAAGCTTGGCGATGTTCGGCAATTTTGGAAGTCCAAAAGTATGCGTACGTTCCATTCGTCGAGGGTGAGAGGAACGATCTTCACCGTTTTCTTTGTAGTATTTTAATCGCTGTTGTATGGTCCCCTCCAGCCGCAGTTAGCTGGCTAAAAAAGGATTGTGTAGGCAATTTTAGGGCACCTTTCCAAGCCCTTTTCTCATGGCACGGAGGTGAGTAGTGTGAATGCTGAAAAGGGCTGCTCAGTCGCTAATGTGGCTGTCGAACTCTACTGCTGCTCCGAGTCCGTGAAGAAAGACCATATGACCTGTGTGCAGATTTGCGGCTACGGCTACCAGTCTGCCCACACCTGCCGCTTCGTCGCTCGTCGGTCTCCACAGGACATTGAGAAGGATGACCAAGTGACTTAATCGTTGACATGGTCTAAAGCGAGGAAGGGCTACGCGTCGACTAACTCACTTTCTTGTCCATGACCATCTGGATCCAGTGGCAAGACAAGGTCACGACGGCTGGAGATGGAATCAGATGCAGTGGATGACCAGGACTACCTACATGCCTTCCACCTGACCTTTGCGCTCACAGTGCATTGCTGATACCTTTCTGCAAGTTGAACTAAATATTGGTTTCTTCCGCGCAGTCTGCCGAATTACAGTCTTCACATGCTTATGTACGCGAGCCCTACCACACCGAAGGTTTAAAACCCGTTTGGTAGCCTTACCTCGTTTAGCCCGCCAGTCGAAGCGGTATACTGGGGTGTGGCTGATGCATTTGTTACAGCTTTTTGGAGCCACAGGTGAGAGCTGGGTGCATCTGGGGACCAAAGGTGGAGAATCTACCCCAAAAGAGGCACGACTGCTTCTCAATCACAGGTGATACCACTTCATTACACTCCCATACACCCCATATATATATATATATATATATATATATATATATATATATATATATATATATATATATATATATATCCCCATTATCCGGGGATACTAGTATGTCACGTGTAATTCTCTTCACGTTTCCACCCCATACAAACTTAAATAAGGTAGTTTATAGTTCTGCTTAAGGTTTTACTGATGGATTTGGAAGTGCTGAAAAAGATGTATAAATATGGATAAAACTAGAATTGTTACAATAGAAAGATGTCTTTGACTCCAGCTTGCCAGAACTCTTTTTGCCGTTATTAGTTTTTTTATATAATTATTTTCCAGCATTTGTTGTAAGTCTAAGGAAAAATCGATCAAAGGAGTTTAAAGTTGGAAGAAGTCCAATTCAGTTCCTTATCGGGACATATTCTTTCATTGGAATTTCTTGATTCCAATGCAGATAGCGTTTGGTATTTGTTCTGTTATATTTAAAACCATATAAGAGAAAAAAGGTCTGCAAGATATTGAAAGTTGCTTTAGGAGAATTTTGAGATCCATTGAGAAGAATAAAAACGTCATCGGCTTAATAACCTAGCTTATACACTGACATCAATGACGAGTTCCCGTACATCCGCAGCTTGCTTTAAGTTTATAGATCAAATGACAACGTCGATAATAAAGAAATACGGCGCATTAGGATCTCCGTGAAAACATTCTCTTTAAAGTCTAAAAACTGATAATATATTTCCATTATTGATAATAAAACCTTTAGAGTTATTTGGAAACGGCTTTAACCACTTACAACTGAATAACAAAGTTTAAGATATTCAAAACGGATAAAGCTTCTTAAAACTGATTATGAACTTCGGAGAAGATTGTTGTTATTGTCATTTGAAAAAATACAGACGAATGTTTAAATTAAAGCAAAATTTACATGTTGTTTAATGCATTATTACTTAATATTTACAAAATTAATGAGGTGAAGTGGAAGTCTGCTACAAAATTACACGTTAGCATGACAAGTGACACTGAAAATAATCCATATATTAAAGTTTCAAGTCACAATGTAGGTTTTCAGTCGAATGATTTTAGCGAGGCTCGAACGATCAATCATGTTCCATTAACATCAATGCTAATAAAGGACATGACTCTGATGCTGATGTTGAAATATATTTGGGACTTGCTCATAATGGTAATGCAACGTTTTCTTCAGATTGCAAAAACTATCTATTAGAAGCTAGAGTAAATGTTTATTTTTAAAGGCATTCATGGTATTCACCTATTTCATATCCCCCCAAAAAAACCAAACAAACAATCAATGTGTTTAATTCAACTAGAACCAAAGAAAAGATTGCCTTTGCACTAAAGTTTGGTAACTCGAAACTAACAAATGTAGAATTTCTTCAAGACACCATTAACTATATGAACCAACGCTTACAGAATGGATTGCAGTATGATGACAAGGTCCTATAGGTCAGGTTAAGATTATTATGTGTGATGGACCGGCAAGGGCCATGGTGAAGAACATAAAACAGTACTCTAGTTATTATGGTGACCGATGCAGCCATATAGGATAGGAGTGTGGTTTGGAAGATTTATCTATCAAAATATTGACAATATAGTTCTTAGAACATGTATATTCTTCAGAAAAAAAGCTCAAATAGAGCAACACCATAAAATGTCAGTTTTTTGCAACTTTGAAGATGCATCTCGGCATTTTTTGCCCGAAATGACATACGTCTGGATGATACCGATCGATGGAAGGCAACGGATTACTGACCGTTCCTTTTGTATTCTGGAAGACTTGTTCTGAATGGCATTCTAAGACCAGATTTCTTTAAACATATTCTGACATTCATTGTTGATTCTTGTTTGCCCAAGACTTGCAAATCGTCACAGAGAATATGCAAATAATTTTTCAAGTATTGTGTTGTACAAGGACGTAATTTGTATGGATACGAATTTTTTGTTTATTATGTTCACATTATGATTCACCTTGTTTCTGATGTGGAGGTGTATGTCCATCTGGATAAATGTAGTGCTTGCCTGTTTGAAAACCGAATTTATCAGTTGAAAATAATGGTTCGTTCACGGAAAACTCCGCCAACTCAGACTGTTAATAGACTTGGGAAGTTAGATAACTTTGAAATCATCCATGGGAAGGGTCACACTACATCTTTAGTTGAGGGGCCAGATAACGAACACACTGTCAACAATTTTTCATGTTGTGATTGGTTGGTTGGTTGGTTGGGTGATTATATTGTTACAGCTCACCAGCACTGTTAGGCTATTTTCGCCTTACAAAAGGTTATCTTTGTTCACTTAAAAGTGGTAAAACGTTTCGTATCGACCAGCGATATAAAGCCAGGGTTGACTGTAAAACGATAAAATGATAACATTAATAAATAAAGCATCCAGATCAAGAGTGAATGTAGATGTTGTATGGTAAAGAAGACAGATGAAAGGAAATTAAAATTAAGGGACGGTATATACATTACATGAAACTGTTCAAGCTGATACCATAAAAGCTATAGCTTGTAATAAATGTTTACTTCCTTCAGGATTTCTGTAAGACAAGTCACGCTCACTGTATCAAAGAGCTTCCTCGTGTTATTCACATTATAATACTGACCGATCATAACTTGGAGTCGAAACACTCCAACATCAAGTGCTTTACAGTGAATGGTTTATTGCAAGAAATGCACTCTGGTCTGTCTTCTCCTTTTAGTATGTGGAAGTGAGTTATATAAATATGACCAAATCGAATTATTGCAATGACTACCTCCTCCCTACAGACGACTCTGTAAGAAGGTGTCCATTCTCATAGGATTGGAGATTGGAATTGAAACTGTTTTTATTTTGTTTCAGATGTCAGAAGGAATTGTGTTTTCCATTCCCATTTATTTTTCAGATAGTGTAGCAAATTTTCTTTATAGAGGAAAGAGACTCTAAAGTTGAAAAATACTTTTTCACGATTCTCCTCTACTTTCTTTAATTGTGCGGAGAGCTTTCTACCGAGCAAAACGGTGCTTAGTTAATTTTCGGGTGGTGGATAATTATTTTTTTTTTCAGTGCCTCTGCCTCGTCTAATGGCTTCTGTACATTGATTGGTGAACCACAGTTTTGTGGTTCTTTTACAATTCCGTGAGGACTTAGGAATAGTTCTCTCTGTAATCTCAATTAAAATAAAAGTAAATTATCGAACAGGGTCATTGTCATTGAGAATGGCATCACTGTTAAGCCTAGCTGATCAAAATGCTTTAAACGTAGCCCTGTCGGCCTTCTTTAAATTCCATTGTGGAGTTGCGTCATCAATTGTAGAGTTAATATTTTTAAGGGAGATTGGAAAGTGATCACTGCTGTGAAGGTCATCAGCAACTTTTTTTATAATCCAAAAGTAGAAAGGAAGATCAAATTGTCAAGTCGATACACGTGTATATACACCTTCCTGTGTAAACGTAAGTCGGGGATTTGGTGTTATATAGACACAAATCGTGTCTAAAAACGAAATCCCCTATTTTGTGGACTGTCACTTATGTGGTTTGATACCCATAAATGTTATAGGGATTTAATCCCCGAGCAAAACAAACGACGTGGGAAAATGTTGAACAAGATTGTCCAATTATTTTAGTAGTAGTTTGGTGATTTGGTGGTATGCAAATAGAACAAATGGTAATCACTCATTGTAGAGCGATACTTACAACAATGGCTTTCTTACAAATTTATGTTTAAATGGGTGATGCAATGATTGGCTCTATTGTTCATAGCAATAGAAACTACTCCCGAGGACAAACATTTTGAAAGTAGGGGTAAACAGGGAGTAGTTTTTGAGTGTGATGCCATACGTATCTTTCAAGAATGTTTCATGAAGGCATATTACCCACAGGTTCGTATTCCTTTAAAAGCAGAATAATATCATTGCAATTGGCTTTATGTCCTCGACATTTCCATTGTATGGTGGTGTTTTTCATTATAAGTTTCATGTGGAGATTGTAGAGCTTGGTTAGATGTTTCGCGAATGTCATATGTTGGGTTGTGCCTCTGGAGGAAATACGGGGATAGTTTTTATTGTTAGGTCTGGAGCCACCTTGCGAACATGGAGCAAGTTCTTTTGCATCAATGCTCTCAACGTCTCCAAAAAACCATTATAGAGTTTCATAAGGTCATCTGACCCCTTTTACTGCCTATTTCCATGAGTTCTGTTTTTATTCTTTGGTGATTTCGATATTGGGGTATTACTGAAGGATGTTTGAGTAGATATCATGTTTTGTGTATTTGGTAATGGGGAGGGCTGTTAGAGCATGATGTTGATTCGAGTAGATATGTCTGTATTTCATTTCGGATTGTTCTTCACTACAGTTGAGAAGGATGGGTCCGGGAGGGATGATTTTACCTGTGCAATCTTTCTGGCCTCTGGATAGGCAATGCTAGATTTGCACTTTACGCTCTGCTATTCCTGGTCCTGTTTCTTGGAATTGGCGTGGTGATCCTTTCCACAGTTGACACACACAGTGGGAGAGTAGCTACACTCTCAATTTCCTGATGAGAATGGTCTTCGCATCGGCCACATATAAGTCTTTTAGAACATCGGTCTTCATGATGACCATATTTCTGACACTTATAGCATCGAATGTGCTTTGGTATGTATGCATCAACCTTCACTTGCAAAAAGCCAACATTGACCACTCTGGGTACGGTTGGTCTGTTGAAGGTGAGTACAAATGTGTTAGTGTCCTACAAATTGTTCTTATGTTTAATACGTGTTCTACGAACTGCAGAAATACCATCGTTTCTCATTTCTTCAATAATATCCGTGTAGTTGCCTCCAGTGAAGTCTCTAAAGCGAATCACGCCTTTGGATGTATTGAGTGTTATGTGAACGAATGAGGTCACTGGAATATCGACGAATGTTTTCATTTTCTTCACGTCCTCTGTTCTGGTTAGTTGGTTGGTTGAGTTTTTAAGGCGAACCACCACAAAGAGGCCATTTAGTGCCATAAAAAAGGTTACATCTATTATTATGTACAAATGGTAAAAGGTTCTGTATCGGCCATCGATACGAAACCAAATAGCTAAAGGTACAACGATAAAAATGGTAATGGTGATAAAAAAGAAAGTTTCCCGATCAACGTGGATTGCAAAGAAAGTATGTACGTGATGCTGAAAAATCAATTTAACTTCCTGTCGATATTGTTACCAAGAAAAGACCGACTCAATGATAATTCTCACGTATTTTTCTATTTTGTCTTAAGTAAACAACTTTGTGATAAAAATATATCTCACTACTAAAAATAGAATCCAGAATCCGAGAAAAATATTCATTACAATTAAATACAATGAAACAAAAATAAAATAGAAAGAATTTTAAATCTTACACAAAAGCAATTTATTCACATATACGTAACAGTATATATATATATATATATATATATATATATATATATATATATATATATATATATATATATATCTTGATTATACCATTTAATATAGAAACTTCAATGTAATTTGCATTGATAAAATGGGTAGCACAAGAAAATCCATTATGAAACCAAGATAAATCACATATTTCTTTTATCTCGAGGTCATTCTCGTTTACTGGTCTTTTCTGTACAATATTTTGTCATTAATCCAGGATTATTCAATGCATTCGTGTGCTAAACATTCACCAGCTTGATTAAAAGGTGGTGGGTATTGTTAGCGTTTGTTCTGCATACCCTGTCAATAAAAAGGATTCGATGTAATCAAGAACTCACATTATTTAAAGATGAATAAGACTACGAAGAATTGATTGATTAATTGTAGTTTTACTGCGCACTAGCACTGTAGGGCTATTGAACGCCATAGAAATAGTTATACGTAGAATTATTTACAGTTGCTAAAAGGTTTAGTATCGACCAGCAATAATTAATTAAACAGTTAAAAGCAAAACAATTAGATAGTGAGGGTAATATATAAAGCTTTTATATCAACGGGAAATGTAAATGGTGTGTGGCTGTGAATATTTAGATTTTATAGCACTTAGCATGAACGAAGGTGGATACATTAAATAACAATATTCAAAGTGATAGTAGAATCTTTATATCGTATGATATATGTTTCCTTCTTTCGATATTTTACAATGCATGAGACGTTTATTGTATCAGAAAGTTCCTTCATGTGATTAACATTGTAACGATCGTTGGAGATCAAAATAATCATAAGATACCTAACATAGTCATTGCAAGAAAGGTGCTCTGGTGAATCTGCGCCTATTAGCATGTTGTAGTATTTCAGAAAGATTATTTTTTATATCCTCAAGGCTGGATGATATTGTAATACCAAAGGAAGTTATGACATTTGGTTTCTTTTGGTATAATTTTTGTATTTGGGCTGATATGCAGCTGAGAAAACAGATTCAGAGGTTTTGATCATGAATTTAAGGAATGAATTTCTCTGCGATGTGATAAAGGTGGATCATTCGCTTCAGCAAGAAGGCTTTCACATGGAGATTTCCTAAATGCTCCAAGAGCGAGTCTTATTCATTGATGGTGAATTCGGTCAATTCGGTCAATTCGGTCAATCATCTTCCTGTATGACTTTCTGACTAAACCTAGTTTGAAGCGAATGGAAGTTGTATATAAATTTAGAATGGCGTTCCAATCAATACCCCAGTCAGTGATTTCAAGAATTTAGCTTTCAAGTTCTGTATGTGTGAACTAAGGTAGGTAACTTTTCTGTTGAAGATAAGGCCTTAAACGTTGTTTCCTGAACAACTGGTGTAGGTGTTCCGTCCAGTTTGAGTTTAGGTTTATAATGATATCTTCGTAACTGACAGAAATGCATGCATACCGTTTTGGATTTTGACTATTTGAAACCAGTAATTTCGGCCAATTTTGAGTCTTGTTTATATTCCGTTGTAGTTGTTTTTCAATTGAATACATGTGCGTTGATCGATAACATATTAGGAAATCATCAACGGATAGAGAGTTATCTGATGTAAACAGAAAAGGCAAAGACTTGGTGAAACTATTTATTTTGATGTTGAAAGCGTTACAGATTAAACGCTGCTCTTCGGCACACTCGTCTTTTGCTCGTACATAACGTGTTCGGGTTCGGTTTACTCGTCTGTAGGTGTTATAAAGGATCGTATACCAGAACGAGAACCAGAACAAGCAAGATAAAGAATTACGCTAATTGATAAATTTACAGAATATAGTACTACTGATATCATGAATGTCACAAGCATAAAAGAGTTAGCTGGAAAAGCCGTTAAAAGTTTTAATCAGCGAAAAAAAAAATTAAAACCCGAGTACGTTGATTATGCTGTAAATCCTGAAGCTTGGTACAAATGGATATTTAGCATATATTACGGAGTTGATTAAGCTTGGAATAATGATATTAGATATACGTAGCTTGCAGATTAAGTTGATAGATATATTGCAAGGAAACAACTAAGACCGCCACAACAACAACAAAAACGACAACAAATAAAACATAAACAACTGTTACAATAACAGCCACAACAACAAAAGCGACAAAACAGCACAAACGACAACAACCACAAGAATATAAACATAACCAGTAAGGAAGAAAAAATTGGCAAGATGCTTCTGGTGCAACTGGAAGTGGTATTGGTACACAAGGAATTATTCTTATTATTTGTCCCGATAAGGTCCTTGCCGACGTAGACAGACTAGAAGTCCACGTAGGATGAAATTGAGCAAGTAATAATTCCCCAGCAAATCATCAATGAAGCAGCTGGTATTTGTCAATGTTTATTTTCAGATGATATAATCGATACTAATGTTTATCGGTCCCTCGTCGCCGGTGATCATTACCGCAGTGATTAAGGGTATGCAATTAGATGCAGTGAATAAAAACAATATTGGTTAAACATTATGTTCAACGTGAACGGATTTTGGTCAGGGTGATATATTCATGATTACCTACATATACATGTAACGCGATTTATGGTGATGGTCTCCGTGATGTTGTTTTTGGTCTATTCAGAAGGATAGCCCCAAAATCAATACCGATTGCAAAGCAGCTGTGAATGAAAGCTATTGACGTTGTTTGTGAGAAAAGGTATTGTCCTGATCGTGATGTTGCTAGCAAAGCATTGTCAGCAATCAATGATAGAATAGCACGGTCGATACGACGAAAACCTCAGCCAATAAAATTGCCCAAAAGTGAAGTGATGCCTGCAAATGTTAGTATAATAATAAATCAAGCTGCGAATAGAAATCTTGCAGAGTTAGCTGGTGCATAAGAACAAAATATAACTGAAAGTTTAATTGCAGGAAGCTTTCTTGGTGTTAGACGATAACAACTATAATAAAATGTTCAAACGTGTATCGGATCCAGCATTTTACATGGACACACCGGTTCTTAAAGATGAGTGTGAGTAATTATCAGTATTATTCTTATGTCGCTCGTGTATCTGTCCCACGAGGAAGAATTAGATTACTAGCTCAGGATAAAAGTAGATATTTCTTGCCCGGTGAAGCAATTATCAAAATAAAAGATAGACTCTTACGAGCAGATAATAACACATACGAAATTGATGATCGAATTGGTTTTGTTACCAGTGGTGTCATTGCTTTTTTAACTGTTCCACATATGTCATTGATGGAAAAATATTGAATCATGCCTGGAAAATTTAGAAGTTGCCAAGAGAATACCTGGCCTTGCGCGATATAGCAATATAGCAATGGTTACTCTAGATCAGCTGGTCCATCAATGATGTTTGCCAAGGACGCAACTAATCATCCAGAAAGCAGAAACGTAACTTCCGGTAATGTAAGAAAAACCGCACAAGCTCCCGCAGTAATATCAATGAATTAAAATTTGAACTTGGGATTCGCATTCCTTCGAGCAATGTTAAGTGGCGATGAAATATTTTCATGCGTGTTTCTACTGACATATATTTAGATTCTGCAGAAATATTACAAAGGTTAATTTCGGAGCCAAACACAGTCTATTTATTATCAGGACTGTAATAATTCTAATCTGGAACTATTGAAAACTATTTGAAGGAATTCTGGAAAACCATCATGACGTATATATGGTCTTGGGATATATGATCTTGGGAGACTAGTACATTTTAGGTGTTGAAATTTATAAGAAAGTTTTCGTTCATTTAGGACTTTTGTAGATGTTCATAGGGACTAGTTTTGAATCGTTTCATAATCCTGTGATACTCCTCACACATAGTTAATTTCTAATTTTAAAAATGAAATTGCTTGTTAAGTTTTATAAATGGTGTTGGTTTTGCATCCTTTCAATTATTTAAGTTTGTGAACATATAGTTGCAGTAGAACTTTTGGGGCTTCTTCGGGATACGAAAAATTGAAATTGTTGTTAAATTTAAATTAATTTCGTTTCAAAATTATCTTAGTCCTTAATATTGTTTATTTTACATTGTGAAACCAACAAGCTTTCACAATGTCAACTACAGTGGAGAACTTTTTATTAAAGGTCACCTATATGGTACAAACGTGTAATAGTCGTAAATTATACGTATTTGTTACATTTGCCTACCATACAATGCTTAATTAGGCTTAAAAAAACATCTTTTGTAAATGAAAACAATTATTCGGTAATCTCCGTAAACAATCGGTAGTTTACGCGTGCCATCACGGTTTTGACGTACATGTATCCCTTCTATTCGACCAAGTCATTCGAGTGCTTAATATCCCGACGTATACGTTTATGTGATATATCTTAAGATCGTGCTTTTGTACAGCAAATATGATGCACTATATTGCATATGGATGTAACCAAAAGAGTAATGATGGAAAAAAGATTTTTTTTTCGAATACCCTGTTTATCAGAAAAAAGTGAATTTAAGCTATGAGACAGAATAGGGTGAGTAAAAGGGAAAGATGTATCATTAATGCCGGATTATAGTCAATTTGACCCAAGACAATTCGTTCCAACTCGAAAGACAATTCGATTCATTTTGACTATAGCTTGAACAATTTCTTTTTTGAAAACAAGTAGATACTATGCAAGATACGTTTTAGTAATAGGTTTTAGGAACAAAAATAAATTTAAAGGAAATTTATATGATTAAAAAAAAATAATCATACTTAGCAACGTACATATTTAAGAAAGAAAATACAAGCGGACCTATCTTGCTCGTTCTAATTAAAATGTTTATATAGATTTGTATGCTAAAAAATGCATCTGCACAGTGCGGAATTAGGACAATGATATGATGGTCAACTTATGAGGCTCCTTATAATGAAAAATTTATCCTAATTTGCTTTGTCATAAAGATTGGTCCCAACAGGGGCACCGTGCTTAAACACACCTAAGCACAATGATAAATCCGGTACTGCATCTGTACAACGACATTCTCAACTTAAGTCTTCCGGTCAAATTATCAATATATTTTATTAAGCAAATAAACATAACAGACAATATTCTACGGAATACGTATACATGTTTCTAAAGGTAGTGTACATGCGATATTAAAACAGAGAGAGAGAGAGAGAGAGAGAGAGAGAGAGAGAGAGAGAGATAATGTGAGATAATAATGTTGAACATTTTGTCAGTATTGTTGCAATATGAAGCTCTTACCAGTTAATTTTATTGTTTGTTTTTATTTTATAAGTTGTCTTAGATTTTGCGCGCATTAGTTAAAATATTGTCATTACTAGTCAATATTGTCAATCATATTTACCCCATTATTTCATACAAATAAGAAAGGAATTATTTTTGTGGTTCATTTGTTCCCCTCCCTTGCAAAATACGAAAAATTGATGAGTATTCACTTATTTGAAAATAAAATGAAGGAAAATAATTGTTATTATTTATTCCTTCATTTGTCATCATGCAAAATTTATTGAAGAAAAAAATATACCCACGAACCCCGTGTATGTAGTGGATGTAGGTTTGCGTTTGCGTCCTTACGCTTATGTATCGCTTATGCCAAATAACAAAATCACAAAAGAGACGCAAATATCATCCGACTGCTTGAAAGCACTTGACATTCACGCATGATGTTACAAGGTGCAAACTAACCAAGATTGTATTGTATCCAAATTAACTATACAACAGTATCTCGCAAATTAAAAATTCAGTTTTAAAATACATCCACAGTGGGCAAAAATGATGTGATATTAAATCACATTCTTGTTGTGTATACTATTGCCCTGCAAACATAAATTCTTGTTGTGTATACTATTGCCCTGCAAACATAAATTCTTGTTATGTATACTATTGCCCTGCAAACATAAATTCCTGTTGTGTATACTATTGCCCTGCAAACATAAATTGTGATCACATTTGGGAAACAAATAGAAGCCCGGGTGATGGATAAACACAATTTGGAGCGAGCAATAAACTATTTCCTTAAACTTTTCGATAGGATATCAAATACAAAGGTTATTTTATTACAAAGCAAACAACCCCGAAAACTGACTTTGGTATCTTTTAAGTGTGCCGATTGTTCTTATGAAGTCGGCCGACATAAGGAAGTCAAGTTTGGTTCGTTTGGATTCTTCTAAGTGTGCCGATTTTCGTTTTATCTTATTAATAAAGTCTGCCGACATAGAAAAGCCAACATTGATTCCTTTTTACCTGTATTAACGGGAATTTTCAAAATAAATTGAAACAATGGAACAGTTTTGAAAGCAACACAATCTAGTGCGTCGTGCACGCATATCGATATAAGGCTGAACAGTAAATTAGTTTTCAGTAATTTTGTCTAAATGTTCCATATCCATGGTTTATAATGTCTTTTTTATCTACAGCAAGAAGCATGTATTTTGTCTTGTGGGGATAAATGTGCGTCATTTTCCGCTGGCATCCTCTATAGGTGGGAAATGGTAGCTAAGGGGTAGTAACTGCGTTGTAGAAGTCTTTTTCGAGAAATTCAATTATTATTTCTTCTTTACACTTGATAATATTTTTGTTCTTTTAATGCGAGTATAACCACTGTTAATCATGTAATACAAATTTGATGTAAACAGAAACAGTTGGAGTGTGGCCGGTAATCTTAATATACCAGCCATGAACGGTTAGAGTCCTTAGAAAGAACAAATTGCTCCATCTTGCAGGACAATATGATATTTCAGAGGCAAATTCACCTTTGCTAAATAAGAAATACAAATATTGTGGTTCACTATTTGATTCAGAAAAATATTTTGGACAAAAATGCTTTGAGTGGTTAGTATGTCGGACTCTGGCTCTAATTTTCAAGATATGGAATTTAAATTAATATACAAGAATAAAAATGAGTTAAAGACACATGAAGAAAGAGAGAATCAATTGCAAATTCCATGAAAGAAGAAAATTAAATGGAGATGAAACTGCAAATGCAAAATGAAGAAAAAAAAGTTGAAGTGAAACTCAAAATGCAGAAAAAAGAAAAAGAGATACAATTGCAGGAAAAAAAGAAAGAGTGAGAGATACAAAAAGTTCTACAAATGAAAAAAAATTACGGACAGAAGAATCAAATACAAAAATGCAATTAGAAAAAAATTAATAGAACTGGCAAGCACGAAGCATCCCACGCCACTCATGACGGTTCAATTGTTTATTTTTACACAAATATTAGACTGGAATCCACTAATAACGAACACTAAGTCAATATTATTCCAAATTTTGAAAAAATAACAAAGATTCCAAATTTTGAAAAAATAACAAAGATTTGGAAATTGCTGAAATAGTACTGGCCTTTATTATTACATAGTGTCCTTATTGGCAGAGATCGTGAAGTTTATGCTTCACTGTCAGTACAAGCAAGTGCTGACTATGAATTGGTCAATTAATGTATTTTGAAGGTACCGCTGCTCAAAAAGCCAAATGTGGCCGATGCTGTGACCATTCTCATCAGGAAAGTGAGTGTAGAACAAATCCGCATTGTGTCAACTGTGGAAAGGAGCACCACGCCAATTCCAAGGTTTGTGATACCTGGAAATAGGATCAGGTAAAAGAAAGGGTAAAATGCACATCAAACATTCCCTATCCAGGTGCCAGATGGCTTGCATAGGCAAAATCATCAATTCATGGCTCTTCCTTTTCTAATGTAGTGAAAAACAGTTACAAAACAATGAAGGACGTTCAAACACAGAGATCCAGACGATTCAACATCAAGCTCTTACACCCCATTACCAAGCACAGAAAATATGGCATCTACTCCAACAACATGTATTAACACCCAACCACCGAAATGACCAAAGAATAAAACATATATCAAGGAAATAGGCAGTACAGGGGATAAGATAGTCACATCAAACTCTAAAACAGGTTTGGAGAGATTTAGAGAATGGATGCATCAGAAACTGCTCCATGGTCTCAAAGTGGCTCCAGACCTAACCAAATAAATCATCATCGTACTTCCTCCAGAGAAATAACCATACAGATTGACTCCGCGAAAGGTCTAACCTAGCTCCACAATCTCCCCTCTAAACGTATAATGAAGAATACCATCATACAATGGAACTGTGTATTACTTATAGCCAATTACAATGTTATATGATCCTGCAATAGTATGCCTTCAGAAAAAATGTTTTTGAAAGATATGGATTGCATGACACTTAAAAACTACTCTCTGTTTAACACGTACTATTAGAATGGTGACAGGGCCTTTGTAGGAGTTTCTATTGCTGTGAATAATTGAGTATCTTTTAGCGCCATCCCTTCAAATACAAATTTGCAAGCCATTGCTGCTGTGAGAGCATCAAGTCATTACCTTTTGTTATATATACATATCACCAAACACCAACAAAATACCAAATGAACCGCTCAGGTGGCCTAGTGGTTAGAGTGTCCGCCTCGGATGCGGGAGGACGTGGGTTCGATCCATGGTGGAGTCATACCAAAGACTTACAAAAATGGTACTAACAGCTGCCTCGCTTGACGCTCAGCATTAAAAGGTTAGCGTTAGGACTGGTCGGCCTGATGTCAAAATAATGTGACTGGGTAGGACATCATGCTACATATCTGCGGCATAATCCCCCAGTGCTAGACATCCTTATAAGCAGCCACACTGCAGACATTGTAGCGATTTGACTGAAAAAAATTGTTAAATCTACGTAAAAAATCATAATCACATCACATCACACCAAATGAATTAGACTCTCTTGTTCAACAACTTTTTGCGCCATCTGTTTCACTCAGAGATTTTAATACCCATAACATTTTATGGGGATCAAACTACATGAGTGACAAGGGTAAGAAAGTTGAAGATTTTATTACTAGACACGATTTTTGTCCGTATAGAACCAAATGGTTGATGTATTTACACACAGGAAAGGGTATATACACGTCTATCGACTTGTCAGTTTGTTTTCCTTCATTACTTTTGGATTATAATTGGATGGTCGCTGATGACCTTCACAGAAGTGATCACTTTCCATTTCTCTTAAGAACACCAATGTTAGAATTGGTGACCCAATTCCAGAGTAAAAAGGCCGACTGGGTCAAATTTGAAACACTTTCTACAAATAGGCTTAACAGAATTACCATTCTAACAGTTCACTTCTATCTTAATGGAGACTGCAGGGAATCAATTCCTAAGTCCTCACCGAACTGTAAAAGAACTCCAAGAAAACAGCGATTCACCAAAGAATGTAAAGAAGTAATTAGACAAGGCCGAGAAGCACTGGAAAAAATTAAGAATCGTCCAACGCCCAAAATTATAACTACAAGCCGTATTGTTCGGGCCAGAGCTCGCCGCACGATTAAAGAATGTAAAAAAAAAGTATCATGGATAAAATGTGTTTCAACCTTAAATTCTCTTTCCTCTATAACGAAAGTTTGGGACACGATCCGCAAAATAAATGGAAAGGGAAAATAATTCTTTCCGACATTTGAAACTAAATAACAATAATTTCAATACCAAACATGAAATAACTGATATACTTGCTGATTGCTTCTATAAAAGTTACACATCGTCTGAATTTTAAGAAACTTTCCGAAGATTAGATGCTCAAACAGAAAGTACACGGTTGAAATTCACATCGAATAACTCAGAAAGTGATAATCAATATCTTTCATTGGCGGAGCTAATGGAATTTTTGAATAGGGCCAATGATACATCCGCTGGGCCTGACGATATACATTACCAGTTTTGAAAACACCTTCGAGAACCATCATTAACAATTCTTCTGGAACTCTTCAATGATTTATGGATTACTAGTAAATTGCCACATATTTGGAAGGAAGCAACAGTAACACCAGTATACAAACAAGGCAAAGGTAGCACAGTTCGTACTAGACTCATAGCACAGACGATCTGCGTGTGCAAAACAATAGAACGGCTTGTATACTATTTGGAAACCAACAATTTAATATCTCCTTTCGAAAGTGGATTTCGTTATGGTCGTAGCACCAATGATTATCTGGTTAGACTGGAAACATTTATTTATAACGCTTTTATCAAGAAGGAACATTCAGTAGCGGTTTTCTTTGACTTAGAAAAGGCATATGCCACGACATAGAATTACGGAATACTAAATAACCTGAACGATCATGGTTTGAAAGGCCATGTGCCCTCTTTCGTATCAAACTACCTCTCAGACAGACAATTCAGGAACGAGTGGGCTCCACCCTCTCAGATATGCACGAGCAAGAGATGGGTGTGAGGCAAAATTGTATATGTGACGCTTTTCAAAATAAAAGTCAATAGCATCACCAAGTATTTGGCTCGTGAAGTGGATTGCTCCTTATACGTTGGTGTCTGTATAATATGTTATCTACCAAAGCACATGCATACAATTGAAAGACAACTACTGAATATCAACAGAGATTCAGAACTGGACCAGTACTATCGGTTTCAAATTCTCGAAATCAACAACATTATGTATGCATTTCTGTCAATTACGAAGACATGATGAACCTAAGCTCACGCTGGACGGAACACCTACTCCAATTACTGAGGAAACAAAGTTTATAGGTATTATCTTCGACAAAAAACTGACTTCTTCCACACTTTAACAATTTGAAAGCTACATGCATGAAAATTCTAGATCTACCTAAATTAGTAGAAAACACTGACTGTGGTGCTGATAGAAAAAGCATCCTTAGTTTATATCGAACTTTTATTAGCTCCAAACAAGGCTATGGCTGTGTTGTTTATGGCTCAGCTAGAAAGACCTATTTGAAGATGCTTTACCCAGTTCATCATCATCATGGAATAAGACTTGCTCTGGGAGCATTTAAGACATCCCCGTGTGAAAGTCTGCTCGTTGAAGCAAACAATCCACCTCTATCACATCGTAACCCTGTTTTCGCGGCTGTTTTTTTCAACCCAAATACAAAGCTTTGTACGAATATAAACCAAATGCCATATCTTCCTTTGGCATCAGAATATCATCCTGCCTCGACAGTACTAAAATTGATCTTTTAAAAATTCCGAAAACGTCCATCTCCGAAACACCTGCCTGGTAACTCAAACAACGAAAAGTACTTTTTACGTTACACGATGTAAATAAATCGGATACAATCCCTTCCATCGTCCAGAACTCTCATCATGAAGTCCTCCTCCAATTTGAAAACTACACAAAATATTATACTGATGGATTAAAAGATGAGGAAAAGGCTGCTGCAGCCTTTCGTAGTGGAAAACACGCAACAAATGTTTACTTACCAAATGGTACTTAATTTTTTTTCAGCCTTAATCAGAGCAAAATACTTTGCTTCGTCTTATATTGAAAAAAAACCCAAACGTATATTAAAGACCATCATCTTCTCCAACTCACTATCAGTACTTCAGTTACACATATAATAGCAAACTGGAAAACCCATTATTAGTCAATATTTTCCTCACAAATACTAAGCTGAGAACCTCGCACAATATATTATAATGTTGGTTTCCCAGCGATATTGGTTTACCCCGCTGCTAAAGTTGCCCTATCACTAAAACCATCTGGTTTTAAGATACCGAATATTGATTTTAAACCTTGCATCAAAGAATCTTTACGTCCGAACTTGGTGGCATCATGGAATAATGCAATGAATAGCAAACTTGATACCATCAAGCCAATCCTAGGAGAATGGATTCCGTCTTATAGAGCCGTCCATATAGAGGAGTTAGTCATACTTATATAACCCACTCCTATATAGTAAGGAAGACCCACCAGAGTGCATTTCTTGTAATGAACCATTTACTGTTAAGCACTATATGTTCGAGTTTTTCAACGTCCGACCTACTCGTGATCTGTATTACATTGTGATGATATTAAAGAGCTGTTTGATACATTCAGCGTGACTTATATTATAGAATTCCTGAAGGAAGTAAACATTTAGTACAATCTATAGTTTTTCTGCATTCGCCTTGAGCAGTTTTATGTGACATATATACCGTCTCTTAATTGTAATTGCCTTACATCTGCCAACATTAACATACATCATTTACATTCCCCGTAGATCGTGATGTTTTATTTACCAATTATCGTTATCATTTTATCGTCTTGCTTTCAACTGTTTGGTTTCATATCGCTGATCGATACGAAACCTTTTACCACTTTTTAAATATCAAAGATATAACCTGTTGTATGGCGCTAAATAGCCAACATTACTGATGCGCTGTAAAATTACAATGAACCAAGCAACTATGTATCTTACACGGTAATTGCACATTATGTATTACAGAGACCCATAACATCTGCATGGGGCTAAGGAGATGTTTTGTGACATTGATTTAATGTACTTTTATCTGGAGTTGATAATGCAACGGCTTATCTACTCTTTAAGGCTTTTATAGTAGGCATTTCAAAATTAATCGAGATGTTTCTAGTTTAGTTTTGTATACAAAATCTAAATAATTCAAAATTTGGATTCTTTTATAAAAAGGTGGGTAAATATTTGTTTCCTAATTCTCTATACAGTGGACAAGTAGAAATAAAATGAAATTCATTTTCCATTTTAACAGTACAAATGAGATATAGTCTTTATTCATAAAAGATATTTTCATACATTACCCTGTAGTACCTCTGACTGGCAAGTTATTCACTATAAGGATTATGACTATATAACAAAATTGCTATCCTAACGATTCTAGATATCTTAAAATTGAAATCTCTTTTCAATGAACTATAGAGACACAGTCGTTCCGTTGACTTAATCTTATCATGCAGCTTTTGCCTAAATATATATCTTCACATGTCTGGTGAAGCACTCTAAGAAATGTACTTGCATCATTTACGTTCTGAGTACACTTAAACAGTCCCATATCCGTTCATAGATAGAAGCATTTTGCCATTGTAAGCCCATCAATCACAATTTTCCCCACGTTACCTGTCAACTGTAGTATTATTTAGGATATCAGTCTTCTGGACTTTGCAGAATTCTAAGCCAACAGTTCAAAATACTTTTATATATTATACTCTGCAAACTAATTCTTCTTATTTTATTATACACAAGTGCATTAACAGAAGACTTAGATGTATCAAGAATATATTTGCAACAAGTTTTTCAATCACATTGGCTTCATAAATCCAACAAACAACGGACTATATATATATATATATATATATATATATATATATATATATATATATATATATATATATATATATATATATATATATATATATATATGAGGAAAATAAAATAAATAATATGCCAAAGGTATCGAAATTCGTTTCAAACAGTATGCTATAAAAGCATAAACTTCAGACTGGTTTCAAGGTTTGTATACAGAATATATCGTTATTTTAATCTCAGTTTCTGATTCTAGGCGTCCGTTGCCTGTTTTTCTGAATTCTCTCAATAGTATCTCGAAAAGATCCCAGTCAAGTATTTGTCTTTTTGTAGATCTTCAACAGCAGTCTCCGTTTCTCGGACTTCTATGTATATGTCCGGACTGAGATTGAGGTGTTTGGACATGCATTTTCTATAAAAGACGAAACTTTTTCCCATAATAGACCCAAAATCTACCATTATGTGCCTTGGTTGCACACCATTAACACTGATCCGCATGGGAATTACCCTCTGAAACGTACATTGAGCTAAATGTTGCAAAAGGATGCACATTATTTTCTACAAAAAGAATATTATACACGTATATCTTTCAATTTGTATTCAAGCTTTAATTTTGCAGATCCGCCATCTTTGTACTTCACATTCATGATTAAATATTGGAGATCAAGTTGAACACCAATGATAGTGGCATAAGGACGTTCAACGGTAGGGTTTGCTTGCCTGATTATACCAAAAGATCCAAATGGTATCCAGTTTACGCCATCTGGTGGTACCGGAAGAAGACGGGTATTTCCATCCTGATATTTTAAGAAGACTTGTGCATATCCAGAATTCCATGGAACAGTTCTATATATTCTAAAGTACGATACGTTATTATATGAGTATCCGTTAGAAAGTATAACTCACATTGTGTATGGAGTTAAAAACCAAATATTCCACAAAAATAGCTTCCACACTAATATTATCACTTGTACAGGGTGACGACCTAGTTTGGCAACATTAGCCTCTTCTCAAGTGATAGGGTCTAATTTTAGTGTAATAGAAGCTCTCGAATCGACATTCAGGAAAATGAACTTAAGATCAGTCTCACTCCATGAAAAATCAGGAACGAACCAGGAGGCTTCAAGCTGGGACGGAGTCATAATCTCGTACTCTATACTTACTATTGCCGCCTTACCTTTGTATGGTTTTTGAATAATGGTCTATGTGATCAAAGTATTGGTTTTATATCAGCATTAATCATTTGACTTAACTTCCAAATGAAACTGCAGAATTAATTTTGTGGACAACTCTGATGTTTTGTCAATTCCTTTGGTGAAATTGACAGTAGCTTTGTCCGAATTAATGGATCCAGACATTCTGTTGGTGAGCCCAATATCTCTAAATGCCCAAAGAAACTCGGAAAGATGAGAATATCCACTAGTGTTTTAAGTTCTCCAATTAGAAAATGATTTATCCTGTGGCAAGGCAGCCGTTATTTCATACCTCTTAAGTAAGTGGTTAAAATGGGAACATTCACATTGTCCACTTCTGAACAATTAATTTTATAAGAATCCTGGACGGCATAAGAAAGTCCTACAGAACCCTGTGGGGCGTTAGTTAAAGGCTACATCGGAAACACGTTAGCTGGCACATTGAAAATTCTGGCGTCATAAAGTTATCGTCTGCGTCTATTTCAACATAGTCAACTGCAATACCATTGTCCGTACTGTTAAAGTGTACATCAATATTATGCCTGCCTATATCGTTAAAAGATTCTCTGAGAAACCGTCCGGTGGAACATGAAAGCGTTCCTGTCAGGATGAATCGAGGTAGGCGTAGTGAAGATGTCGACAGCTTCCTCGCCAATTGTTTTTCCCCAGTACTATATCGGTTTTGTTTCAGCTCGAAAATCTCAGATCTGATACTTTTACCATGCTGGCAGTACGCAGGCATAAATTTAGTGAGACAGGCTCACCCATCCGTACTGTTAAGGTTTTCGTCCGAGAATTTAGCCAGATACCAAACTTCATGATTTTCCATGTTCCTTGTTAAATCTGCTTCAAAAGGAAATACTTCCATTTGTCATGATGAATACATATAAAACGATACGTATTTGGCAAACACGCATCGTGGAAGATAGCATACTTTATTCTTTGGTCGAATGAAAATCTAAACCGGCAATTATGACAAAAATGTGACATTTAAATCCATATATGCGTAAAAGTAACATACAAAATAAAGTAAATCATTGCACCCACGCATTAAACACGAAACGCTAAGAGACATGTCACAAAATAACAACGTAGCTTGTTTTTTCCTAAAACAATTTAGGTGAACTGGTTTTTACTGATATTGTTATATAATATCAATATATCTCAGAATCAGGTTTTAGATATTATCCATCTTATAAATAAGGAGTTGAGTCAATATTAGCAATAACATAAACAAAAGTTTATAAACGAGTCCCAGAAACGGAGCTAGTTTCTTAAGCATGCTGTCTACAATATTACTCCCCTTTCGTCCAATTTTAATTTTCATTGATACATCTTCTAGGTCGCTCCCGAAGTTTATTCTGAAGACTGAAACGGGAATTTTAACTTACACATACGCTTGCAATTTCTACATTTTGGAATATACGTGACACACTTACATTTATTTATACTTCAGTAGAATGAATCACAACAGATACGATTTTAATAATCATTCCAATCTATAGATATAATAGAAGAGACATGAAAGTTGTACTGGTAATGGAACAATAAAATCTTAGTTTTCCACATTAATTACATTTGTGCTACAGGGTCACATCTATATTTGAACCAATTACAATGGTCAATTACTAATATAGCGAGATTACACATTATTCTATTTACATTCGCTGAACTTGTGTCCTATGTAGCTAAAAGGCAGGCATACTTTTATAACCTTGTGGTTCTGAGGTTTGTATGCCAACGGAAAAGATGGACGATTTTATGAAAATGTATTTACGATGGAGCACACCAGAGGTTCCTTTATTTTAGTAAATCAATATTTTTACAATATAAATTATTCAATCAGTTCTAATCTTGAATCAGTGAAAATTGTACCGTTTGCTGGCATTAACAGCGTTTAAAGTGTCATTGAAATGAGGTATATGTTGCAAGAATTAACATTGCATATCTATACCTTGAACTCAACACGGGTGAAAATTTATTGAAAACGTTCCAGTCAGGATGAATCGATCTGGTTGTAGCAAAGATGCCAACAGCTTCCTCGTCAATTTTGATCATATCAACAACGGGTATTTTTTTGTCAGTTCGAATATATCAGATCTGATACTTGTACCATGCTGGCAGTGCGCAGGTAGAAGTTGAGTGAGAAGCTCAACCATCCGTAGTGTTAAGTCTTCCGTCCGAGGCGATAGACTGATCCCAAACTACATGATTATCGTGGTTTTTATTGAAATCTGCTTCGAAACAAAAACACTGTTTCATTTGTCATAAAGAAACAATATAAAACGAGGACAAGTAATTACGAGACGCATCTTGTAAGATGGCATATTCTTTTCTTTGTTCGAATGGACAGGTAAACCTGCAAATAGAACTAAACATTTGACACTTAAATCCTTCTTTATAAAAATAGCATAAAAAGATGAAGCAAACTAATTGCACCCACGCATTAAAGACGAAACGCAATGAGACATGTCACAAAATGATAACCTTAGTTTGTCTTTCATAAAACAATTCAGGTGGACTGGATTTCACTGATATTGTTATATATTATCAATATAGCTCAGAATCGAGTTTTACAATATCATCCATTACATGAGTAAGGAGATAATAATAGTTAAGACAAGTTGCGTCAATGTTAGCTAAAATATAATACAGGTTTTTATACACGAATCCCATGGAATGAAGCTTGTTGTGTCTTGAGCGTTCTGTCTACAGTATTGGGCCACTTTCGTCCAATTTTAATTTTCATTGATACGTCTTCTAGGTCACTCTCGAAGTTTATTGTGATTACTGAAACGGGAATTTCAACTTACACCTTTACAGATTGCAATATATACATTTTAGAATATACGTGTCACACTTACATTTTGTAAATTGTTTATTCCAAAATTAATTTCAACTCTTTAATGATTAGTGGAGAATGCCAATACGTATTTTCCTGATAGACATATCGCTGTTTTTCTTTAGGGAACAGTCCTTGATACAGGTAGTATTAATAGTCCAATATAATGAATTACAACAGATAAGATTTGAATAATCTTTCCAATCTATAATTAAAATGTAGAAGAGAAGGGATAATTGTCCTGGAAATAAAACAATAAAATTTTAGGTTTCCTCATTATACATATTTGTTCTACAGGTTGACTTCTAGATTTTACCCTATCCCAATGGTTTATTACTAATATAGCGATATATAACATTATTCTATTTAAATTCGCTAAAATTGTGTCCTATGTAGCTAAAATGCAGGTATACTTTTATAACCTTGTGGTTCATAGGCTTGTATGCCATCGGGAAAGATGTGCGATTTTATGAAAACTTATTTATGATGAAGCACAATACGTTTTTTTTGTAAATCAATCTTCTTACAATCAGTTTGAGAGTTGCAGGAGTGAAAAGTATTGTACCGTTTTCTGCATTAACAGCGTTTAAGGTGTCATTAAAAATAGGTAGCTCTTGCAGGAATTAACTTTCTGTATCTATACCCTGAACACAACACGGGAGATATGTCATTGAAAAGGTTTCAGTCATGTTTTCAAAGTAGGTTCTGGCCTAACAAAAAATCATCCCCGTACTTCCTCCAGTGAAATAACCATAGATATTCTTACCTAGCTCCTCAATCTTTACTCTAAACGTATAATGAAGAATACAGCCATACAATGGAACTGTCGAGGACGTAGAATCAATTACAAGGATATTCTTCTTTGTTCGTCATTGGTCAAGCAAATCCCACTGATGTACGTCCTCATGATGCAATCACCAATGTTCACATTGAAATCGAACCTTTAATGATGTATGTGAAGTAAACAAATGGCGGTTCTGCCAAACTAAAGCTTCAAAATAACTTGATAGAAACAAGTGTGATATAGTCTGATATAGTATTTGTAGTAAATAGTAATTATATTTAGCAATATTCAGGTCAATGTATGTAGCCGAAGGTTATAGCGAAGTGGATCATGTCGGCGTTGAAAGTGCCCAAATCAGATATATAATGAAAACTTTTTTGTCTATTATGGGACGCAATTTCATCTTTTTTTTTTAGAAAATGTACGTCCAAGCAACTCAATCTAAATGCAGAAATATACATACACATCAAGAGGAAATAGTAAAAATATTAGATTCAGACTGGCATATACTTGTTCAGAGAATCCAGAGGTCTAAGACACAGACTGGCACGATTCTGTACAATGACCTTAAAAACTTTAAAATTTGATGAAATAATTTGAAAATTCGGTAATATCTTTTAATGCTTTTATAGCTTGTTTTGAATGAGTGAACTCATTTAAACACATTTTGATCTACTTTACAATTCATTATTAAAAAATATGCAATGCATTGGAAGAGCTACGAAATTTATGATGATGTTGAAACGTTAAAAAGAGATCTAAACACACTTAAACAAAATTTAACTTTTAAAGGAATTGCAAACTCGTTAGTATGAGTACCTCGTTTTAGGGAGACTTTAATTTGTTCAGAAAAGTTTATTACATCTAAGCTAGTCTGAATATTTATCAGAAAAGATTTAAAGTGGTTTCGGTGAGATTGACCTAATAACAACTAGTCAATGATTCTTACTGGGTACTCGTAGGTTTATGCGTTGCTAGCAAATATTGTTATTGTTAAACGACTCCAACAAAGCATCCAAATGTGTATGATTGTTGTCTTACATTTCTGACGCTCTTTAAATTGTCCATTTGTTTGTTTTGTTTGAAGGATGAGCGAATGTATTAATGTGACCTTAATGAATTCGGCAGTCCTTTAGACGCATCTTTCCATACATCGTGTCTAGAACAGGCTGTATCATCACGTCAACAGTATGTTACATTTTCAGATAGTATTCAGTCTTTCCTTAAACTTCTATTGTTTTCCTACAGCATCAATTAAGTAAAACTACTGACTTATGTTTCTATATTTTCAAAATTTTAGTAATGTGTAACGCGACTTATTTGATTTATAATAAAACAGAAACTAAACAGTAAAAATCACATATTCATTATGTCTACATCAAAATATGTAATATGATTAATAAATATCGATATATAATATAGAACAATACAAAAACAATACCAAATATGACAGAATGATATTATATAGGATATACTAGAAACTGTCAATATTTTCAGTTATATATCTGATGTTCACTGTTCTTTACATTCTTGCGTCACGTTTTCTAAGTAATTTAATGGCTCTCGCTTTCGTTTTTGCTGGAACCATAATCACATTTGCAAATCCATATTATTCAAGCTATCCAGTATACGATTTCTACTGCGTGCTAAGTTTTGAGCTGCCGCTTTCACGAGCTGTTCCGGGTGCATTTTCAGATTCTGCTCATGATGACAACAGCGACAACGTCGATAATGGCAATATTCTGAACCAATTTTAATAAGACACATGGTGCAAGGTGCGTGTTGTTAGAAATACTCGATTATTGTTCTAAAAATACTAGTTCTTATTTGTATCCTCTGCTATTTAAAGCGACCTGCATCGTTAAAAGTAACCTTAAGCAAACTATCATTTTGAAGTTTTGTTTTCTAATTTGCTAAGACCTAAATATGGAATATATACTTCATAATCCCTCCGGCGTTTTTCTGGTAATAATACCACTGCCCTGTGCGTTCGTAATTCTTCTCTTTCTTTTTTCTGAATGTAATATAATAAAAAGCTATTCATTTATCGGAATGTAATGTCATCAGAAAAATATTTTTATAGGAATGCAATGCGATCTTTTATACAATATGTTCCACGACATTTGAGATCAATCAGAGATAAATATATTGTGCCCTGTATTAAAATATCAAAATGGTTTTATTTGGAATTACGCGCACATAACGAATTGATTATATAACGAACAGTGAAAGACTACTATCTAACTAGCCTGAGCACGTTCGACCCTTAGTGGGTATTATTCAAAGGCGTATACAAATCATAAACAAGATAAGCAAATAAAATAGAAAAAAAACCGTAGTGTTTGCGAAAGTTTACATGGCTGTTTCTACATAAATTAAACCTCTAAATGTATTATGTTTCAACTAGTTTATAGCAATTTGTTGCGGATACTGGAAAATATTTATATTAACCTATAAATCGATGAGCCTTAACGACATACGTAATTTTGTGTACATTTATGTAAGCGCAAATTATATCCCAGGCATTTCATTGTTATAGAAGTCATTGAAGACTATTGATCAAATTTAGAGAATTCGTTAGAGAAAATTATCGGCTTCAAACGATAGTTGTATTTGTACATGGCTGTCTTCTTCTGCCATACCTTCCTATCAGAATATCACTCTGCTTCGCGAGTACCAAAATTGATCTTTAAAAATTCAGAAAACCTCCATCTCCGAAACACCTCCTTGGCAACTCCAACAACGAAAAGTACCTTTTACGTTACACGATGCAAATAAATCGTTACAATCCCCTCCATAATCCACAACTCTCGTCATGAAGTCCTCCTCCAATTTGAAAACTACACAAAATATTTATACTGATGGATCAATAGATGAGGAAAAGGCTGTTGCAGCCTTTGTTAGTTGAAAATACACAGCAAAAGTTTGCTTACCAAATGGTACTTCAATTTTTTTCAGCGGAAATCAGAGCAATAGACCTTGCACTGTCTTATATTGAAAACAAAAGTATTTTAAACAGCAGCATCTTCTCGGACTCAATATTTTCCTCAAAAATATTAAGCTCAGTACAACGCGCAATATAGTATACTGTTGATTACCCAGACATATTGGCATTAAAGGTCATGAAAAAGCAGACCGCGCTGCCAAAACGGTCCTATCCCTAAAACCATCTGATTTCAAAATACCGTATACTGATTTTAAACCTAGTATCCAAGAATATTTGCGTCAGAAATGGTAGGCATCATTGAATGATGCCGTGAATAATAAACTTCATGCCATCAATCTAACCCTAAGAGAATATACTCCTTCTTACAGAAACATCCGTAGGAAGGAGGTAGTCATTGCAAGAATTCGAATTGGTCATACGTATATTACCTACTCGCACATACTAAAAGGAGAAGAGACACCAGAGTGCATTTATTGCAATGAGCCATTCACTGTTAAACACTTTATGTTGGAGTGTTTCGACATCCAACCAACGCGCGATTAGTATACAATGTGAATGATATTATGGAGCACTTTGATACAGACAGCGTGGCTTGTATTATAGACTTCCTGAAGGAAGTAAACATTTATTACAAGCTATTTCTTTTATGTTATTACCTTGAGCAATTTGCCTCCATTAACATACACCATTTACAGTCCCAGTTGAACGGGATAATTTATATTTTACCGTTGCCATCGTTTCGTTTTACTTTCAACATTTGAGTTTGTATCGCTGGTTGATATAACCTTTAATAAGGCGCTAAAAATCATAATAGTGATGGTGAGCCGAAACAATATAATCAACCAACCAACCAATATAAATTCATTTCATCAACATATGTGCCTAAGGGTGCTTTGTCCGTCATTTGTTTTTGTTATACTGTTGTAATACTTTCGAACTGGATTAGAAAACAACATCATATTTGTTTTCTTTCATTTGCTTCCATACAACTAGTTGCGTTTTCCAGTTTTTTCCGTACTACTAGATTGTGTTTTAACCAGCTGGATCCGTGCCACTGGATTTTATGTTTACCTTCTGTTTCCCAATCGGTTGCGACCACTAGATTTTATGATTATTTTTGATTCCATATCACTGACCTGTGTGTATTTACCAGGTGGCTCCGTACCACCTGATTTTGGGATTACTACTTGATTCCGTATCACTGGATTGTGTCTGCCATCTGGTTCCGTATCGCTGGTTTTTATAATTGCCAGTTGATTCTGTATCACTGGCTTGTGTATTTACCATTTGGGTCAGTACCACTGGAATTTATAATTACCAGCTGATGCCGTATCAATGGCTAGTATTTTTACCAATTGGTTTAGGATCGCTGGTTTATATGATTACGAGTTGATTACGTATCTCTGGATTGTTTGCTTACCAATTGTTTCCGTACCACTACTTTTATAGCTATAAGCTAATTCCGTATCTCTGGCCTGTTTATTTACCAGTTGATTCCGTACCACTGGATATTATTACCAGTAAAGTCCGTGTCAGTGGCCTGTGTGTTAACCAGTTGATTCCGTACGTTTTACGTTTGCTACAAGTTTCATGTTTTACGTGTTTGCGTTCCGCACATCACTACCTGACACTTGATTAGTCATTCATGCTTTCTGCTTCCACCTTTTCACTTCTTGTCGAGAGGTTATGTGTTGCCCAGATCGGTTAGGCTCACTGACCTGTAATTGTTCTGTTGGTACTAGATTTTATGTTGAATTTCGTACCTCAAAACTATGCCCCATAATTTTAATGGTCAAATTAATTATTTTTTCATTTCCTTAATATTATCGAGATGGTGCCTCATCTCACTACAATGAATATTGATGTTCATAATATTACAGAAAAGGTTATGCATTTGCAACTTAGTGATAAAATTTGTAAGCTCAGCAGCCACTCCCTCCACTCTAACCCCTGATAAAATTATGGCAAACACATGGAGGGCTCATACATTGATTTTCTACCCTCTTTAATAATGCGTAGGATATCGATTTCAGATTTTAGTTAGATGCACACAGTACTGGTCCTGAACTTAGCATTGTCCCAAACATTGGGAACGTCTGACTTACAACAGGACAGAGTATTCTCGCTTGGAGCAGGCTGATTAGTGTCCTATGTGAAAAATGCTCCTTCATTAGTACCTCTCTTCCCTATCACATGGAAACTATCCTTAAACTTGAGGAGATTCGCCCTGATTATATGTATTATGAGGAAAACATTCGACAATTGGTTGCAAAGGGGTAAGCTAACTGATGTATCACGAATCTAAATCTCTACATGCAAGCTGTGCTAGAGTCAAGTCATAACAACTACACACAAAACCATCCATCACAAATTGCAAACATTCAGTATCCGAATGGAGTTTATTTTAGTTACAACAATATTGGTTGCAGTTCATCGTGATATTTATGAAATTTTCATCACAAATGCTTCAATTGTTTAGGGGTACTCTTTTGTTCGCTTTCCCAAACCAGATTTTTCGTTTTCAACGATCCAAACAAACTCTAAAAACTAAGCCGAACAAGAAACCTTCCGGCAAATAGTGCTGATCCAATGCCTACCCCAGTCAGAATTGGCCGTTTGGAATATTGGCTAAACGATTTTATCATGCAACAAAGGAATACATGCTTTTAGGTTTTCAAAAGGGTTTCGATATGGGGTTTTAAGGGGACATTGCAAACACACATATGTAAGAATCTGAAATCGGTTCAACCTAATGCTCAGATTGCGTAGGAAAAGATGCAGAGTTAACAGTGGGTCGCTTTTCACAGCTCTTTCGTGCAAAACATTTTCCCAATTTACTCATTTTGCCCCTGGTCTAGTCGAAAAAAGTCTTTGGTCTTTCAGACTAATTCATCACTTTTCGTTCCAATTGGGCTATTAGGTGAACAGTGTAATTCCAGTTTAACAATCGGAAGTACACTACGAAGGCCCTGATAATGCCATCACATTTATAAAACAGCTGTCCGTATTCTTCCGAATTGTCCCATGCAATACCATTATTTTGCCTTTTTGTGACTGAACAGGAAGATCACGTATCTTGGATACGGATTGATTTCATTGAGAATGGACGGTTCGCCTTCCCATGGACAAACTAGTAAAATATAGCAAACTCTTACATTGATATCTGACTCGAAATAAAATTACTCTCAATGAGTTCCAATCCATAATAGGTAATAATAACTTTGCTTCCACAGTAGTATTGCTGGACGAGCTTTTCTCAGGCCACACAAAACCGCTCCGATGGCCTAGTAGTAGAGCATCCGCCTCAGATGCGGGAGGTCGTGGGTTCGATCCCCGGTCAATTCATACCAAAGACTTTAAAACATGGTACATACAGCTACCTCGCTTGGCGCTCAGCATTAAGAGGTTAGTGTTAGGACTGGCTAGCCTGGTGTCAGGATAATGTAACTGGGTGGGACAGCATGCTACATGTCTGCGGCATGATGCCCCAGTGCTAGACATCATTATAAACTGCCACACTGCAGATGTCGTAGCGATATGGCATGAACAATTATTAAACCAACCTTAAAAATCTAAATCAAGCATCACACTCACTCGAGGGTGAGAATGCGGATTGGGTCGTGTTTTTATTTGCGTATTGACACATACTTAAGTTCTGTAAATTCGCTGCTACTCATGATCACGTGCCCTTCGTTTAGTATGTTGAGTTTTTGTCATTGTGTGCACGGGTACACAGCAAAACGTGACTGAATAATTTTAATTTTAATTTTATTGTTAATTGAATTAAATCGATTTTGTTTTTTTTAAAGCAGATGCAAAGCAATGATTTCGAATTATAATATACTATTTATTATTAGATCTTGTATATTTCTCTGTCTTTGCCCTGTCTAACCGTCAATATTTTATTCATATAAGTTAATTATCATCAGCAAATATTCGAGGATCTTTTTTCTTCACCCAGTTTAATACCTGTAGAAGTCCATAGCATGAACAATTTTAGTCTCAAGCTCTGATATGACACTAAATGTTCCGATCATTCAACAATCATGGCTAAATTGATATGGCTAAGATAAGCCTACACAATCACGTTCACATACTCTTTATCTAACTCCTAGAGTAAAGGTTGACAAAAATAATTAAAACAATCGATTTCTTTTACTTTATTTTTCAGTGATCCATATCAATAATTGTTTTGCTATTTATTGTTCAATAGCAACATTTTTTTCGAAGGCATACAGGATTAAATATAAGGTCGACGTTGCTGCGTACCGTCTCCATAGTGGGTTGAGAATTTTACACACTGGTTTTCTAATGAAATATGCAATGGCCAAATTTGCAAATTGCCCGACTTTTTATGAGCCGAGACCTATAGTCTATATAGAGAAGATGACTCGATGATACGCTTAAATATGCACACATAGACCTCACATTCATTATCATTCTTTTTCTCTATCTTCACCACAACTAATGTTTGAAACAATCTAGATAGGATGTATTTACTCTGAAATCCCACGATTAGATTTGGTAATTCTGGTAATTGATTGAGTTATCATTGTTAAATGACTTTATATTTACAAAGCACAATTATAATTATCGATTCGTTAGAAAGTATTCTTCCATTATATTTTGCTAGTGGTTTTCCAAAGTAATTTTTTTAAAATTCGGCCATAGATTGTATTGTCTAGTACTTGTATAATTTAAACGATGTTTATACAATTTTGTGGTTTGTATTTTTCTTTTCTTTTCAAATTGAGTCTCTATACTACCATTGTGTTTGATAAAGGTATATTTTATACATTTCCGTTTAGGTGATGACAATCAAGAAGCCATATGCATTGACCTTGGACTAATGTCTCATTACCAATAAAGTAACAATACCATATGCTTGTTATCGCGATCCATTAGGTCTCATCTGGTTTCAGTGTTATTGCTTTCTTAGGTGTAACCCTTTTTGTTGTCTTTGTTATAGGGTTTTAACGCCCTTTTCAGCACAATATAGGCTATACATGTCGGGTAGTATAGGTGCTGGAGGAAGAACCAGGAAAAACCCAGGAAAGAAACACCGACCCACGAGAAGCTACTGGAAAGCTTTCTCGCGTACCCACATTGGCCGAGCCTGAGACTCGAACCCGCACAGAGGCGAGATGGCAGTGATCCGTAACGGCGAGCGCTTCAGACCACTTGGAAACTCGGGGCCCCATACTTAACCCTTTAATATCGACACTATATTAATGGTGCAAACGTGATAAGAATAATCGCTTTGTAGATTGGTCTTGGACAAACTTCAGATCTATTCAGGTAGTTCATGATAAACAATTAATTTTTCAATGTCTTGAAAATTTGAAAATTAATGTCTTCCATCTTCTGGTGGATATCTGAATGGGGGATAGTTTTCACGCCTGTGATTGTGAAAGTGAGGGTGTTGAACGAAACATTTGATGCTGCTTGGAGTGTATGTGTTTAAAAATGTGTCTATGTCATAATTTGTGAGTTGTTAACTAGAAATAGGATATAATGCATTAGCTATATATCCTCAAATCAGAACGTGATGTAAGGTACAATTTTGGTCTATAATTGGGTCACTTTTCAACAGGGGTATCAATAATGTTTAATGTTGACATCATATCGTGAAAGAGGAAGTTTTAAAGTTTAAAAATAAATTTTAGAGTGATTCTATTTATTTAATAAAACCTCAAAAGTAAGCAGGATCGCCAAAATAAAGGAACTTGGACAAATATAAAATAGCTACAACAAATTTAGTTTATATATACTTCTACCAAGTTTATATGGAAATGTGTAAGAGTAAATATTTTAAACATATTAACGCGAATTTTTTATTGACTCATCAACTGATAAGCTATCCATAAATAAAAAAGAATAGCAATTTTGACTGGAAAGCCTAAAAAATAATTTTGGTGGTATAAAATTTGTGCAAAATCAAAAGAACGTTAAAAATGCTACAACATCTTGAGTAAAACTTTAGCGGCGCTGTCGCCAAACAGGTTAGTGCCGATGTCCATCGTTCCGTTTCCGTTCTGATTTAAAGGATCTTGTCTGCAGATTATTTAAGACTTCGAAATAAACCTGCTGGTAAGATTTCTACTGCTTTTACAGATATGTTCAATTCTACACGAAGGATATGTAGACTCCAAGGTCGCAAACTATCTTTTCCAGATCATACAACATTTATGGTATAAATGGTGAAAACTAAAACAAGCATAAAAACTAGGACAAACATACAAACTAACTGGGTCACAAGAAAAGAAGTATGACTGAACCTCTAAATAGGTATCTTTTGTCAGACATTTGCTTTTTTTCTTAATGATGCGCAGCTTTTAGTTTGATGCACTGTTTTTATTTGCTGCACTTCAAACATTAACATTTTAGACATTATCATTTTCAGTTTCTTATCTGTAAATGTAATGTATCTCTATTTTTACTTTCATGAGCAGATTGTATACTTCGGTCGTGATGCAGACTTTCCTTTATATATCAAAGATTCAATACAAGTTAGACTACAAAGCCTTATACTTTAGCTGTCTGGAGTTTAATTTAAAATCAGAGCCTGCCATATGTCCATTACTTCTTTCTTTGTCATCAAAATGGTATCATATTGCAACCGTGGTTAAAATAACTTTCATGATAGAATGGAGTTCATTAGACTTCATAGATCTTTTACCAGATCCTTATATACCATTGAATTTGCTTTCCTGTGCGAAAATTATTTTGTCTTCATATTAGTTTGCCTGTCATGCAAACTGAAATTAAATTCACTTTCGCGTGTTGATAGTTTATGTACGTAACATTTATGCGGCGATTGATAGACAGGGAAGGACAACTAGGACGAAATTCTGGGGTTCCACAACGGTCAGGCCCACCTGCTAAGAGAAGAATATTTTGCAATTCATTTGGGCCTACTGGATAATTTTACCTAGGTCCCATAAATCCACTCCGCGGTCCTGACAGATTGCCTGAATATGGATCAAAGATTTTACGAAGGCCAGGAAAAGTCGACAAGTTAGCGGACTGATGCTATACATACGCGATGCTATCTGAAGGTGCGAGTAAACCAACCACACTGGCTGATTACCTCTTTGCCACTATTATTTTATGCTTTGAGTTGGAAAACATAAGAATAAAAGAAAATATTAAAAAGTGAATTTTTATATATAAAAAGACCGAATATTAGGCATAGTTACAGTATTGCTTTTAAAATGACAATCTAAAACGTTTATTTAGTTCTGCATATGTATGGTGTGCTTAATCTAATTTTTTTGCATTGTATTTGATTTAAATCAGCATTGACTGAAACTGTAACCCTACAACACAAAGTATCCAACCACTGTACTTAAAGAGCCAAAAGGGAAACTAAAACCTTACAAACACAAGTTATCCAACTGCTGTACTTCAAGAGCCAAAGTGGAAAATGAAACACTACAAATATAAAGTATCCAACCACTGTACTTTTCAGTCTTTAGTTAGTTTATACGTTTATCAAAGACGATATTCAATGCACGTAATAAGGTTTTACATAGCACATGATCAAAGTTAGAGTAGCTTCGTATCTTAAGAAAAAATGACAAGTCTGGGCAATCTGTCCCCATTTAGGAAGCATTTACAATCTAGTAATCAAAGGTCGATGTATTCTCAGTGTGAAGCTATTTCAATTGACTAACTAGCAAGCTAACTACCTAATTAACCAATCAATCATCCAAGCAACGTTCTGTCTCTACGGCAGGTTGACTGACTGGTTTGTTGACTCATTGACTACTATTGTAAATAAGCAAGCAATTTGTTAACATACACAATACTAAATATAATGCAAAAATTTAATTTTACCACCACAACCAAACTATTAAGACTTTTTGTTTTTGCCGCTGCAATTTCTACTACGACTGCTACCTACTGTTTTCATTATCACATTTCCCCTCTTAGAACAACTATTACCACCACCTCTCGAAATATGATCCGTTCTTTTTAACCTCAAGGGAATTATTATGGAGAAAGTCAGTCCTACAAGATTTTTATGGACATGAGTAATCATCGTTTTATCTGTTCTTCTCAATCATTTGGTTCAATTTATAGCGTACAATTTCATGCCGTCGTAAAAGAACGTGTGCAACTTTTCGTTTGGTTGGCTGCCGGACATATTGCTCAGAATGGTTCCCCGCGCTTTTCAGGTCATTTAACAGTATCACTAATAAACTTAACTTTTACGCTGCCCAGTCATACAAAAACAAAAACCACTGGTACACAAGATTTCAAATACCTTCAGTGAAAGTGAAGAAAGGGGCTCATTTTAATTAGAGAATGATTTCAGTTGGACAATTTGCACGATCGCGGCAGAGTTCAAATGCGCTCCTAAACGAAGATATACCAGGACTAGTGAGGATGTTCACAGTATGACCTCCCTGATATTCGGCATTAAATGATTCCCAAAGGTTATCAAGCCATAATATTTTAGGGTGATATAGAATATATATTGTATTTACTAAAAACTACTGCCCTTCCAAAGGAAACTGAGCGAATTACCTTAAGACATGGACGGAAAAAATTACTGAGTATAAACTGTGGTGGAAGGGCCTCAATTTCTGTTGTTTTTATTTGATTATGTAAAACATCCATATGGACTTAAAGGAATTTTAATAGCAAACTAAGACAGTGTTGTTTATATACACACCCATCATCATCATCATCGATCCCGTAATCCAAGAGGTCGTCGGGACACCACAACTGACTGTACAACCACTGCTCTCCATCTTTGCCTATTTTCTCTACTGCATTTTGGGAATCTCCAAAACCTCTTTCCTGACCACTTTTTAATGTTGTCTTCATACCTCTTTTTGTGCCTGCCATTTTTGTATACACACTCATTTTGAGTAATGTGCTTGACAACAACAGCATTTTGTAAATAATATAGTTCCAATTGTTGCTGATCCCTTTATGATGGTCCCATATGTGTATAGAGAACATCGCCGTGACGTCAAAGGGCATGATTACGTGGGGGGGGTCCCTAGTCTGGTTGGCATAAGGACCATGGGCTTCCTCCACATTCGGATGAATACGCTTGCTTACCAGAATATATATATATATATATATATATATATATATATATATATATATATATATATATATATATATATATATATATATATATATATAATTGTTTAACAGTGCAATTTATTGCAGTAGTCATTGATCAGTATAGGTCTATATACACTTGAATATCAGTACACCGACCAACATTTAAAAAAAATCTTTCCACGATAGAATTACAATAAGTTGTATCGTTTTGACGTTGATAATGAGTAAAACATTAAACAATTCTATCTCCAGCTGTTTATTCATATAATCTTTTATAAACAAAGGAAAGGTAAAGTTCAATGATAAAACCTGACAACATGCTTCACATTCTCCTTTTTCTGCACCATGGGATGATGATGATGATGATGATGATGATGATGATGATGATGATGATGATGATGATGATGACGCCAAGAAACGGATATTTGTTCATATCTATAACATGCTAAAGAAAAACATATTTTATTTATATCACATGCTAATATGCATATTTGCCTTTTGAAAGTAGGGCATAAAGGATTGCGATATAATTGTTTTTCTGTAAAATTATTTAGAGAACCGGGATAATTTATACTTACTAATGATTAATGAATGGAAATGCATCATTGATCTATAGGCTTAGAATTAACAGCACACAGTTACAATGTTTTTATATGCGAGTTATTGCACACATATGTATGTATGTATGTATGTATGTATGTATGTATGTATGTATGTATGTATATATATATATATATATATATATATATATATATATATATATATATATATATATATATATATATATATATATATATATATATATATATATATATATATATATATATATATATATATATATATATATATATATATATATATATATATATATATATATATATAGTAAATAAAACTAGTTTTATATGTAGAAACCCACATTGTCTTTCTGTGTACCCAGGCTGCCAAACAAGAGATCGAGAGTTCGAAACTTGTGGGCTGTATCCGAATATTTTTAAAATATTTGTTTGTTTGTATATTTTATGTTCAAACTTTCTCTTCAACTCGCTGATCTTAATTTTTTTTTTAGTTTTTGCTTTTTACTTTTTTTTATTCCCGTCCTAGCACACTCATAAAATCTGGAAATCATACTGTTATGTTGACTTGAATAAAATGCAATGAAAGGGGATATAAAGTTTCTTAAGCTAGTTACCCGTGTCTAAATAGAATATTCTATATGTTGATTTCAAATGTCGTATGAATTAGGATGTATCGTATATTTAGCAAAATATATGGAATGAAATATCCTGGACAAGATACCGAACGTAAAACCAATCATTGGAAAGTGACATGTAGCATATACATGTCGCAGAGATTAAGTGGAATTGTTCTGTTCGCATAAAGGTCATACAAACAGGACATATACATCGAGGACATTCGGTTGAGAAGAATTCATATGCCATATCAAACGAGTTCTTTTACGCAACTCAGTACAAGAGATGAATACGGTTTTGTACATATCACATAACACCTTTTCCGGCTTCTAAATAATGCTAAATTTACTGTATAAACAAAATACGGATTGAACAGGTGTATCCAAAGCGAGATCAAGCATGAATGTTTTAATGGGTATGAAATAAAATCAACTAATTCGGATTAATTGCAGTTTATGGGTGACCATATACTACTGGTCAGTCAGATTTCAAGCTATGTGTAAATTAATAAAAAATTCTTGAAAAAAATAACTGAAATGACAAAAGTCAGATAGCGACAAGCTATGATAAATCTAGTGAACCAAGTAAGAATAAGTCTAGATTCCATAATCCTTTGACATACCTACAGTATAGCTAGGATTGTGTTGATGTGCCCATATTTTTTGAAAAAATATATAATGTGGATTGGATGAGTGAAATATTGTTTTTAAATTTCGAAGTCTGGTATCCATTGCTGATGCTTTCGGGTCACTATTTTCCCTCATTTAAACTTGATTTCTCTAATCTCGTCCTTCATGAATCGTGATTAATTATGTTTCTTTGGTGATAAACACAGTTTGAGAGAAATAGAAAAATGGTTTGATCCTCTTTTTAAACCAGAATGTATTTCCTATACTTTGCATATTTCTTCTCGGTCCGTAACATACTTGTCTCTAGAATTTCCTTTCTTCCATAGTTTTTGAGTAATGTTATGTTTCTAATGGCATTTCACTGCTTTGCTTGGTACTCTATCGCTCGTATGACTTAACATACTCTCATGCGATTATACTCGTCATACTTTTATACTCGTCTACGTGTAACACCCTCAGTTTCAAGATCTGATGTTCCGTTACTTTAATCCGTGCAGCAAAAAAAAAAAAACCAAAAAACAAATAACTCCACTCCATCGTCAAGCCATCAATCCATGATTACCTCGTGTGTCTCTTGACGATCGTAACATTTTTTTTAGAAATAAAATGCATTCGTTTCGTAAACTGCTTGATTGACTGCAATGAGAGTTTTGCTATTTTGCCGTAAAGCATCAAATCTCATTACTTGACTTTGAGAACTTCCCGGTTAACGCATAAATCTGTTTCACTTTCCTTCATGGCGCAATTTATTAACTTTTTCTCTTTTAAAGTATCAGTCACAAGAGCCATTTGTGCTCTTCAGCTAATTTGCTCAATGTCATACCCACTTTTTCCATGACTTTGGAGAATAATATCGCTCCAGCGATGCTCTAATTTATTGGTTGTGATGGTGGTGGTAGTGGGTCGGATACAATTATCTGTATTCTTTTTTATTTCAATGGGCATTTCCATCACATTACTTGTAAGGAATGTCAGCAGATCAGCTGCATGAACATGCATAAACTTCCCTTAATTGACACTCTCATTTTCTTACTCATTTGTCACGGAGAGAAATAAATTCCAGTGAACACTTCCCATAATGCTCTGTAATATAAAACAGTTTTCACCATTCAGCACATTTACTGACACAACATTTAGTTTTGCTTGAAATGATTTTTGCTTAAAAACCGTATATAGTATGTGATTGTTTGTTAGAAAAAGTATTGTTTGAGAATAATTTTATTGCCAGTTTCAGAATGTATAATAACGCAAAAATCATTGATTATTATTTGCATATGTGGGATAGATGTTACTACATCAATCTGCTACAAAACGTACGCCTTTAAAATTATACGTTATATAATTTATACTTGAATTAGCAAAAACGATCTTGCCATATATCGGTTGGTTGGTTGGTTGTTTGTTTGAATTTTTACGGCGCACCAACACAATGAGGCTATTTAGCGCCATACAAAAGGTTATATCTTTCATTATTTACATGTAGTTAAATGTTTTGTATCGCCCAGCGATACGAAGTCAGATAGTTGAAGGTAAAACGATAAAAATGGTAACGGTGATAAATAAAGTTTCCCTATCAACAGGGAGTGCAAATAATGTATGACAACGTAAACAGTTGAATAGTAATTAAAATCTAGCGAACGTACATAAAACGTATAGCACATAAAAATGTTCAAGGTGATAACATAAAAGCTATAACTTATGATAAATGTTTACTTCCTTAAGAAAGTCTATAACATAAGAAATACTAACTATCAAAGAGCTTCCTGATGTCTTGCACATTGTAATATTGATTACGCGTAGGTTGGAGGTCGAAACACTCCAGCATAAAGTGCTTAACTGTGAATGATTCATTGAAGATATGCATTCTGGTAGGTCTTCTCCTTTTAGTATGTAGGAGTGGGTTAAATATGTATGACCGATTCCATTTCTTGCAATGACTACCTCCTACCTACGGCATGAAGTTTGTTATTCACTGCAACATTCCATGATGCCTGCCATTTCTGACGTAAACAGTCTTTGATACTACGTTTAAAATCAGTATATGGTGTTTTAAGATCAGATCGTTCTAATGATAGAGCCGTTTTAGCAGCGCGGTCTGCTTTATCATCACTTTTAATTCCTACATGGCTGGGTAACCAACAATCTACTATATTGTGCAAGGTACTCAGCTCAGCATGTTTAAGGAGAATATTAGCTAATAACGGATTCTCCATTTTTATAGTACATAGTGACTGAAGTACTGATTGTGAATTGGAGAAGATGATGATGTTTAAAATACACTTGCTTCCAATGTTTTGCAAAGCAAGGTCTATTGCTCTGATTTCGGCTGAAAATATTGACATACCATTTGGCAAGCGAACTTTTGGTGTGTGTTTTCCACTAACGAAGGCTGCAGTCTTTTCTTCATCTTTTGATCCATCAGTATATAGTCTTTTATAATTTTTAAATTTTAAGAGGAGTTCATGGTAAGAATTGTGGAAGATGGAATTGTTTCTCTCTTATTTATTTCCATCGTGTAGCGTGAAAAGTATCCTTGGTTGCTGAAGTAGCCATGGAGTTTTTTTCGGAGACGGTCGTTTTCAAAGTTTTTGAAAGATCAATGTGGGTACTTTCAAGGAATGGTGATATTCTAATGCCAAACGTAGGTGTGATGTTTGTTTTATTGTCATATAAGGTTTTATATTTTAGTTCAAAAACAGTCGAAAAAGCTGGGTTCAAAGGGTTGGATCTTAATTTGAGAGCATACTATGCGGAAAGCACTTCTCTACGTTGTGATAAAGATGGTCCGTTTGCTTCAACGAGAAGGCTTCACACGTGGATGTCTTAGCTGAACCATAGACAACACAACCATAATCTAATTTCGAGCGAATAAATGTTTTGTATAAACTGAGTATGACTCTCTTATCATCAGCACAGCCAGTGTACGCTATTAGTTTAAGTAAATCAAAAGACTTTGAAAATTTAGCTTTTCAATTTTTCAGGTGTGGCATATAAGTCAGTTTTATATCAAAGATAATACCTAAAAATTTTGTTTCCTCAACAACTGGAATATGTGTTCCTTCCAGCGTGAGTTTAGGTCCATCGTGATGTCTTCGTAACTGACAGAAATGCATACAGGCAGGTTTTGATTTCAAGAATTTGAAACCATTAGTATCGCCCAATTTTTAATCTTGTTGATATTTTGCTGTAATAGTCCTTCGATTGTATGCATGTATTTGGATCGGTAACATATTAAAAGGTCATCAACATATAGGGAGCAATCCACATTTGGCATCAGACACTTGGTGATGTTATTAATTTTTATGTTGAAAAGCGTCACCGATAAAATACTGCCATGGAGTACACCCGTCTCTTGATCGTGCATATTAGAGAGGGTGGAACCCACTCGTACCTTGAATTCCCTGTTTGAGAGAAAGTTTGATATGAACTAGCGCAGTCTGCCTTTTAGACACAGATCGTGCAGATCATTTAGTATTCCGTATTTCCATGTTGTATCATAGGCCTTTTCCAAATCAAAGAAAACCGCTACTAAATGTTTCTTCTAGATGAAAGCATCGCGAATAAATGTTTCGAGTCTAACCAGATGATCATTAGTACTACAACCATACCGAAAGCCACTTTGGCAAGGGGATATTAAATTGTTGCTTTCCAAATACCATACAAGCCGAGAATTGATCATTCGTTCAATTGCTTTGCATATGCAGCTAATTAATGATATATGTCTATAGTTGGTAGGATATGCGCTATCTTTGCCTGATTTAAGAATTGGTATTACTGTTGATTCTTTCCAAATTTTTGGTACATTACCAGTAATCCATAAATCATTGATGGTGTCCAGAAGAACTGTTAAAAATGGTTCTAGAAGGTGTTTCAAAAACTGGTAATGTATATCGTCAGGTCCAGCGGAATTATCCTGGACCTTATTCAAGGAATTCATAAGTTCCGACAAAAAAAATACGGTTGGTCATAACTCTAACAGTTATTTGATGCGAATTTCAACCGTGTTTTCACTTTTTGACTCTTAAGTCTTCGGAAAGCTTCGGAATAGTTATAAGATGATGAATGTTTGCAGAAACAATCAGTAAGTATATTAGTTTCGTTTCAAAAGTGTTGTTATTTAGTTTCAAATGTTGGAAGCAATTGTATTTTCCCTTTCCATTTAGTTTGTGGATCGTGTCCCAAACTTTCTTTATTGAGGAACGAGAGTTTGAAGTTGAAACATACTTTTCCATGATGTTCGCTTACTTTCTTTGACTATGAGGCGAGTTGTAACCCAAACAATAGTTACATTTTCGGGCGTTGGACGATTATTAAATTTTTTCAGTGCTTCTCGGCGTTGTACATTATTTAGTAAACCATGGTTTTGTAGTTCTTTGACAATTTGGCGAGGACTTAGGAATGGATTTTTCTGCAAACTCAATTAAGATAGATGCAATTTTTTTAAATCGTTAGGTACATTATTCCTGTTAAATCTGGCTGCATGGAGTGTTTCAAATTTGACAGTTAGCCTTCTTTAAGTTCCACTTTGGAATCGTGTCATCAATTGTGACATTGGCGTTCTTAAGGGAGATTAGAAAGGGATCACTCTTATGAATGTCATCTGCGAAGCTACCTTCCAATTATAATCCAAAAGTAGTGAAGGAAACCAAATTGTTAAGTCAATACATGTGTATGCACCAGTTCCTGGGTGTACGTAAGTCGAAGACTTGTTATTAAATAGGCACAAGTCGTGTCTAGTAACAAAATCTTTAACATTTTGCCCCTGTCGCTTATGTAATTTGATCTTCATAAAATGTTATGGGCATTAAAATCACCAAGTAAAAGAAATGGCGCATGAGCATGAGCTTGTATAATTCATTTGGTGATAAGTTGGCGTTTGGTGGATGTAGATAGAACAAAATGTAATCACTCGAGGTAGAGTGACACTTACAGCAATATCTTGCAAATTTGTATTAAAAGGGATGATTTTATGTGGGGCTCTATTGTTCACAGCAATTGAAAGACTTCCTGAGGACCTGTCGACTTTCTGTAGGTAGGTGTTAAACTTTTTAAGTGTGATGTTAACCGTGTCTTTTAAAAAGGTTTCCTGAAGGCATAATATAGTAGGATTATATTCATTTAAAGGCAGGAGAATATCATTGTAATTAGCTTTAAGTCCTCGAATGGAAGTTTTGGATCTAGGTTAGATTTTGCGAGGAGAAAATCTGCAAGGTTATTTATCTGGAGAAAGTACGATTGTGATTTGTTTGTTAGGTCTGGAGCTACTTTGAAAACATGGAGCAGTATCTTCTGCATCTATGTTTTCAATGTCCCCAAACCTATTGTAGAGTTTGATGAGGTCATCGGACCCCTTTTCTTGTCTATTTCCTTGGGATCTGTTTTTATTTGGTGATTTAAGTTGTTGAGTATTATTAAACGTCGTTGGGGAGATGCCCTGGGTTTTTGTGCTTGGTAATGGGGTGGGGTTGTTGTTAGTTCTTAACGTTGATCCGGATGCATCTGTTTGCGTTTAAGCATACTTCGATGCCTTATGATTGTTCTTCACTATAGTGGAGAAGAATGGGCCAGGAAGAGATATTTCTGCCTGTAATAGCTCTCTGGACTCTGGATAAAGAATGTTGGATATATGTTTAACCCTCTGAATTTCCTTCTCTTGCTTCCAGGTATCACAATCCTTGGAATGGCGTGGTGGTCTTCTCCACAGTTGACACAATGCGGAGTTGCTCTGCACTCATTTTCATGTTGAGAGTTAATCCCCGCATCGGCCACATATTTGATATCTTGAACAGCGGTCTTCATCGAAGAACTAGATGTCCAAGTAAAGTCATTTCCATATGGTTACACGCATCCTCATAATGTATTTCCTGAATTTTTCTTTCCTCGGAAAGCCTCCGCTCAACTACCAGGATTCTTACTTCCTCCGACACGGGTCTCAACCCACGGCAAACAGGCTGCCTCTACTTAGTCGCCTCTTACGACACGTAGCGAGGCACATCGAGCCAATTCTACAACCCCAGACCCGCACCGGGACCATTTATCGGAATTTCAATCTTAATTACAATAAATCTTGACTTTCGTATAGCCTATATTCGGAGTGAACAATTATACCTGATGTGACAAGCACTATTTTTTAAAGTCACTTTTCAGTACTTGTGGTAATTAGACTTACTTTGTCATACAACTGAAGTTAGTCAGTCATTTGCGTCAAAATGTTGTAAAATAAATTGTCTGCAGCAATTTTTAGGAAAACGATGCTAATTTCCTCTTCCTCAGAAGATACAGATGTTTCCATTATGAGGATGAATGTAACCACATGGAATTGGCTAAATTACATTTAATGCTCCATCAATAAAAACTTTCCAGAAGGACATTCCTCTACTTAGTCCTCGCCTGCAATATAACCAATAAACATTTTATCCTCATAACCATAATAGATTATATACTCTAAACTGTAATTTGAATACAGTATGATTAAGAAAATACTTGTTATTATGAATCGGACCCAAGCAATACATACATACATACATACATACATACATACATACATACATACATACATACATACATACATACATACATACATACATACATACATACATACATACATACATACATACATGCATGCATGCATGCATGCATGCATGCATGCATGCATGCATGCATGCATGCATGCATGCATGTATGTATGTATGTATGTATGTATGTATGTATGTATGTATGAATGTATGTATGTATGTATGTATGTATGTATGTATGTATGCAGGCATGCATGTATGTATGTATGTATGTATGTATGTATGTATGTATGTATGTATGTATGTATGTATGTATGTATGTATGTATGTATGTATGTATGTATGTATGTATGTACGGATCACTGCCATCTCCGCTCTGTCTGCATGGGTTCGAGTCTAAGATTCGGCGAATGTGGATATGTGAGAAAGCCTGCCAGTAGCTTCTCGTGGGTAAGTGAATCATTCCGCGGATTTCCCGGTTTCTTCCTCCACCATTAATACTGGCCGCCATTTATAGCCTATCGTGTGCTGAAAATGGCGTTAAGCCCAACAACAACAACAACAACAACAACAACAACAACAACAACAAATGTATATATGTGTTAATTATTCTTGTTTTAAACCTTGATACTAATTGATGTGATCATAGTTTATCCGTGCGTCTTTTAGTATATAAACGACTCATATATACTCCAAAAGTTTTGAAGTAGATATAATAACCACTAGTTTATGATATATAGAGATGTTGAAATTGCATCGACTTTGATTTTAATAGCTCCACTTATGTTTAAACTATTTTAACGTTTAGACCAGTGCTTCCCAAAGTAGGCGATATCGCTCCCCCCCTCCCTTCCGGATGCATTGGGATTATCGAGGGGGTGGGGGAGGTGCTAATACTGAATAATGCTTGTTACGGGGTAAGGCATAGAGATCTGAGGATAACCAAGAATACAGTGGCCCGAAAAAGTTTGGGTCCTAATTACTATTCAAAGATACAGAAGGCAAAACTAACTTTTAAACAATATCTCAAAAACCCATGTGGTTTAACATTTCTTGTTCAGTTTTTCAGATTATACTCTTTTATATAGTTCAATGAGTAATTTTATCAAAAATTATTAGTATAGCCTTGCTCGAACACTATACATATTTATCTTACTAATGTAATTAATTGTGTAACAGTATCAAAATATAAAGCAATTAGTGTTACTATTGTCTTGAAGTGCATCGACTATTATACATGTATATCTAGCCTTGTATGATATACTTCTGTCTCCATAACAAAATATCGTGTAAGATGAACAGCAGTTTATAAAAAGTTTACCGATTCATCTGCAAAAATTTGCACACAGCAAAACCGAAAACAATAGATATGGTTTAATCATCAGTAACTTATTGTTATGCATATTTAATTTAACTGCTTGTTTGTTACTTTTAAATTGTTTTATTCCATTGCATGCTATTGTAATGTAAAATTGTTTACTGGATTTGAAATTGTCCAGTTCATTTCTGTTTGACCGGATTGATTTTTTAAAGTTCTTTTATTTCATTGATGTAAACATATAATAATAGAAACATTGTATCTAGTTTCTGGCCTTGTTCCAAAATCAGTGACAGTGACAGTTTTGGTAAACAACTTTTTTTTTTCTTTTACTCTTTCTCAGAGTAAGAACCATTAAGTTGAGTCATGGTCATACCTGTACTACGAGAACGAGTATCATGTGCCAATTGGTAACAAAATTTTATTTGTTTTCAGAAGAAAAAACTTTTGACCCTCATCCGGGAATCTGTTTTGTGTTTTAATTAGTCGCATGTTTTGATGAAAGTTTGTCAGTTGGGCTTTAAACATTTGACACATTACGTTGGATTATGTTGTTTATTTTCTTCAAATTGTTGAATTTATGCAGAATTCAAAACTGGAATACATTTTTGTGATACAAGAAGAGACTGTGGACACACCTGCACTTCGTAGAATTTTACAGACGTCATCGTCAACAATTTTGGATCTCATAGAAACTCGAACTCACTTTCATTCAGGACTTTGTATTACTAGGACTTCAATTTTTAGTTCTTTGAATATTTTTGGAGTTAATTCGTAAAAAATGTTCATTCTTAATAAAAATCGCTTTGTATTCTAGGGAACTAAATTAGTTGATAAATTCTACAAGACTTGTTGTCTTCACTCATTTTTGTTAATTATTTCAAGAGAGCATAAAATCGTAATACTTATAAATAAAATATATACATAATAACCTTCAAAAACATTTTCAAACATTAAACTGCTTAAGTGGCACGTACAATTGAGATCTTTAAGAATTGTTATTATACAAATGTATTATACAAATACATAATGATACACGAGTTTTACAACATTTAATAATGCGTCTCGTTAACAGGCGTGTCTACTATAAAATGTATTGTCGTACTTTGAAATTACGAAATCAAAATCAAATTTATATATATATATATATATATATATATATATATATATATATATATATATATATATATATATATATATATATATATATATCAGGATCATAAAACTTAATCTATAATGCAATGGTTTTATGTTTTGGCTTGTGATGAATAGAATCACGATAATAAATATAATGATCTAACAAAAGTGGTAATCTGCTACCTCTCGCTTCCACTGCCTTGATAGTAATAATAAAACAGCGATGGTTGTATAACGTTTCAAATGTAGACAGACGTATTTAAACATGGGAGAATCGTCAATCCAGAAACTTAAGGAATAACAACGGATATTGATCAAACATATATGCCGAATGTTGAAGAAAGGTAGTATATACCGGAAGGTAAATGTAGAGTCTAAAGAAAAACTTGGACAGGTTTAATAATAAAAAAAGAAAAAACAATGTGTGGAATCAACATCAGAGGACAATGTGCGGTGTAGATATATCAGGACTTGTAAAGCCGGAATAAGCTGAAAACGCCAAATACACAGTACATGTTGTAAAGAAGAAAAGGGACAGGTATGTATCAGGCAGGTAAGAATATAGTTAGGTGGGTAAGAAGGTGGATAAGCAGATAGGTAGGAGGGAAAGTAGGTTGGTAGGTATCCTGTCCTAGCTTTAAAGTATTTTTTACTACTAAACGTCCATTATCCTTTATATATCAATACCATATCCAATAAAAAAATTACCCATGGTCATCGTTTATTCTCTACATTCGCTAACGGTACGGTATAAAGTTAAACAAACTCAATTAATGACTTTTACCCTCAACTATTTCCAAATACAATTTGTAAGAATTTTGGTTTCTGTTTATCGAGAATGCATGTATTGTTGTTGTACATTTTACCTACAGGAATTCCGAGTACCGCTATGTTTGCATCAGATACTAGCGCCGAGAGAGAATTGTGGGTCAGTACCAGGTTAAGTAAGCAATGCATCGTAAAAGCTTTAAGGTGAATAACTTGGACTAATTTAGCGTACAGCTTGAAACATTTGTGTGTGTGTGTGTGTGTGTGTGTGTGTGTGTGTGTGTGTGTGTGTGTGTGTGTGTCACTATGTGATTGACCCCACTCTTAACGATATGTCAAAAAAACATGAATACATGTCACAACACCATGTTGACGGTATAACATATCAGTTCGTAAAATTAAAATGTCTTGTGAAATTAATAAGCACATATTGTAATACTAGTCGATATGAAATAACCGCCAGAAATTTTAATCACAAAATAAACCCCGGTGTTAAAAGAATGGTTGCCTCTGTATCGTATTCTGTATTACATTTATGGAAAAGTGAATATTAACAATCGATACTATGGTTTCATTCTTCAAACTGATATTTAGTAGTAACGTAAGCTATGTGATTAACGCACCAGCACTTTGTTTACTAAGTGTGGCTACACGGTGCTTCTAATTGTATAATGCTGTTAAAGATATTAGATTTCTTTAGGCTATTAGAACTAGGACCCTAAGCTCTAAAACAATAATTCAGTAAAGGAAATTGATGTGCTGACGATTTTTTCCGTTTACACAGTACATCTGACACGAAAATACCATTCAGATAGTTATGGCGCAGATATTTAAAGACTCCACAAGCTTGCTGCTATTGCACTCTACATTAATTTGCTACATTGATTTTGTATCAAGCTGTTATGTCCGATTCAAGGGGCAGATCCAGGAAAGGCGTGGTTTCCTACGAACGTCTTAAGTGTCTTATATATTTCATGTATACAAATTAGTTTTGGTTTATCTAGTAGTGCAATTAGTATTATCGGTCTATAAAGTAGTGCACTCATTATTATTTGTGTGTCAAGTAGTGCATTTGTTATTATTGGTATATCAAGTAGTGCAATTATTAGTATTGGTCTATCTACTAATACACTGATTATTATTGGTCTGCCTAGTAGTACACTGATTATTATTGTTTTGTCTAGTAGTACACTGATTATTATTGGTCTGCCAAGTAATACACTAGTTATTAATGTTTTGTCTAGTAGTACACTGATTATTATTGGTCTGCCTAGTAGTACACTGATTATTATTGTTTTGTCTAGTAGTACACTGATTATTATTGGTCTGCTTAGTAGTACACTGATTAATATTGTTTTGTCTAGTAGTACACTGATTATTTTTGGTCTGCCTAGTAGTACACTGATTATTATTGTTTTGTCTAGTAGTACACTGATTATTATTGGTCTGCCTAGTAGTACACTGATTATTATTGTTTTGTCTAGTAGTACACTGATTATTATTGGTCTGCCTAGTAGTACACTGATTATTATTGGTCTGCCTAGTAGTACACTAATTATTATTGTTTTGTCTAATAGTGCACTGAGTAGTATTGGTCTTTCTAGTAGTTGTGTGATTATTATTGATCTATCTAGTAGCACACTGAGTATTATTAGTCTGTTTAGTAGTGCACTGACTATTATTGATCTATCTAGTAGTACACTGATTATTATTGGTCTATCTAGTAGTACACTGAGCATTATTAGTCTATTAAGTAGTACACTGAGTATTATTAGTCTATCTAGTAGTAAACTGGTTATTATTGGTCTATCTAGTAGTACACTGAGTATTATTAGTCTATCTAGTAGTAAACTGATTATTATTAGTCTATCTAGTAGTACACTGAGTATTATTAGTCTGTCTAGTAGTAAACTGATTATTATTGATCTATCTAGTAGTAAACTGATTATCATTGGTCTATCTAGTAGTACACTGAGCATTATTGGTCTATCTAGTAGTAAACTGATTATTATTGGTCTAACTACTAGTGCACTGATTTTTTTTGGTCTATCTAGTACAGCACTGTTTATTATTGGTGTATCTAGGAATGTAATTATTATTATTTGTCGATCTAGTTGTGCACTGATTATTTTTGGTATATCGACTAGTCCACCGATTATTATTGATCTATCTAGTGATGCATTGAGAATTATTGGTCTATCTATTAGTGCAGTTAGTATCATAGGTCTAATATAGCAGTGCACTGAGTATTATTGGTCTATCAAGTAGTACACTAGTTACTATTGGTCTACCTAGTAGTACACAGAGTATTGTTGGTATATCTACTAGTGCACCGGTTTGTATTGGTATAGCTAGAAGAACACTGAATATTATTGGTCTATCTAGTAATGCACTGATTAGTATTGGTCTTTCTAGTAGTACACTGATTTTTATTGGTCTGTCTAGTTTTGCACTGAGAAGTTTTCGTCTGTCTAGTAGTACATTGATTATTATTGGTCTATCTAGTATAACACTGAGTATTATTGGTCTTTCTAGTAGTACTAGTAGTACTCTGAGTATTAATTGTCTGTCTAGTAGTACACATATTATTATTGGTCTGTCTAGTAGTACATTGATTATTATTTATCGGTCTAGTGGTGCACTGATTATTATTGGTCTGTCTAGTAGCACACTGAGTATTACTGGTCTGCCTAGTAGTACACTGAGTATTATGAGTCTGTCTAGTGGTGCACTAATTAGTTTTGGTCTGTCTAGTAGTGCACTGTTTATTATTGGTATATCTAGGAGTGCAATTATTATTTTTGGTCTGTCTACTAGTACACTGATTATTATTGGTTTATCTAGTAGTACACCAAGTATTGTTGGTTTATCTACTAGTGCACTGATTAATATTGGTCTATCTAGTGATGCACTGAGAATTATTGGTCTATCAGGTAGTGCAATTAGCACTATTGGTCTATCCAACCGTGTATTGAGTATTATTGGTCTAACTAGGAGTGCGCTGAGAATTATTGGTCTGTCCAGTAGTACACCGAGTATTTTTAGTCTATCTAGAAATACATTATTATTGTTTTTTCTAGTATAACACTATTATTGGTCAATCTAGTTGTACACTGAGTATTATTGGTCGACCTAGTCGTGCACTTAGTGTTATTGTTCTGTCTAGTAGTGTTCTGAATAACAGAGCTAGTTGGCCTTGCCCCTAAGACATCGTACACAGTGAGCTCGAAACAAATCGAACAAATATAGAAAGTTGTTTGACAATTAAGTGGTTAAAATAATGCTCTGGCAACGTTTACAACGCAGGAGGTTTAGAGTTATTTGCCCTGCTGGGCCCCACTCTGGGTTCTATCCAATAAATCCTTCGCCTGGGTGTTTTGCCGACGCAAGCACAATTCAACCCTCACCAACGATAATTATGGAACCGCTACAAATTCCCTATGTGAATCAATATGTGTGTTCATCTGCGATAGTCTAATTCTGAATATAAAAAATATTCGATCTGCTTCCTTTTGTTCTATGTTCTTGACCTTATTAAAGATGTTTTACACCACCAATCGAGTCCCGTATGGGTGTGACAATAGGTCTGACGATGAAAACAGTGTACCAGTCAGGTTGCTATTCAGAGAGACATGCCTCTCAACAGCCTGAAAGGAAATGACAAAACACATTTAATCCTTCTTTTGTACCACAACCATTTCTTTTTGCTCTATGGATTGTTTTCAATATTTTGTGCGCCTGAAATTTACGGCTCAAGAAAACTAGAGATGGATGGACAGCTCGAATTCTGGAGACCTTTATCTCCCGCACAGTCCGTGATTTTCTATGGTAAATACGCAAGTTTTGTTTTTTTTTTATATCCCCAACCCTCATCTTCTCGCACCCCACCGTTCGTTATAATGTATATTTTTGCTATAACTACATGAATAATGCTTGCCAATAATAAATGTAATGTTTATGACAGGTTTGTAATATTAGACTTTTAAACCATTCTTAGGGACTAAAAATAACTTTCCTTGTAAAGAAAGTAAAGGACGTACATATGGCTATTATATAGTTAAGGTAGCAATAAAGGTTTGTAAATTCGCATAGATGATCGAGGAGGGGGACTGGTCAGGGACTAACAGACGGACCGACCGATTGAGTGTATCACAATACCTAAGACATTGAAATAAACTGAAATGCCTTCACGTTATTAATCACACTGTTACAATCATTGCAAATTTTTATAAAATTTCAAGAGTTTACTCAATCTCTGTCACATTAAACAAATAATGTTTGTAATGCAAATATTTCTTTTTCGAATGACAATTCGAAGTGTCAAGGCTTTACGTATATATCTTAAGTTAGAAGACAAGATTTTAAGAAATCTTCAAATAATTGATCTTCCCACATTAGTAAACTGACATATATGTGATGATTGTAACTGTGCCCAGTCAATCTTTATAATCTTTATAAGGCCACAAAATGTCCCCAAAATCTTAAAGGTATGTCACGAGATATGGTGTTGTGCTTTTATCATTAACAGTGAAAGACAATTCATTTCTGACTTGACCACTGAACATTAAATACTTTAAATGCGTCACATAGTTATCCGAATAAAACTACACTATTTTGTTCCTTCACTGAATAAAATCCTGAAACGTCTTTTTTTGAATATGACCTTACGTTCGTTGTAAATGAAATTTATACAACTCGTTGAATAATTTCATTTGAACTGAAAACTTATGTCAGGTCCTGTATCCTATACACCATTCATAAGTTGAATCTACTTAAGTCATCACAAACGAAAAGAGTTATAAAATAAGTTATAATTTTACCTTCAAATAGGTCAAGGTCAAGTAGAAAACGATTATAAATCCGCCAGATATAGACCTTAACAACAAAGAGGTTTAGTCTGACCTTAGCATTGCAAGATCATGGTCGATGCCATGAGAATTTAGCAATTAGAAATGAAGATTTACGGGAAACATATGTCAATATAAGATTGACAAAGGTATTGATATACTTCTTATTTTGCTTCATAATGACATTTGAAAGGTTAGACATTTGAAATGATAATTCTTTAAAAAAGCACCTAGATAAAGCTCAGACAGTATTGAATTTTCTGTTCAGCATTTGCTATTAAGGTGTATATACTCAATTTGGTTATTACACGCTGTGTCTCGGCCATATGATTCCATTGACAACAGTAACAACCAAACATTGTTCTTAATTCTAAATAAAGTGCTTATATTTAATTATGGCAAATACTAATAAGTGCAAGCATATAATAAGATGTCATTTGAACAATCAATTTATTGTATTTAAGTTCCGAAAACTTTACTAAAACACGGCAAAGCCAAACATATTTTCAAGTTATCTTTAAAAAAATAATAAAACACAGAAAAAGACCCTCAAACGATGAACCAGACAGCAACAGCACAAATGTCTGCACACCAAAGTGATTATTTATTACAACCATAATAGAAAATAGTCATTTATTACAACCATAATAGTCATTTATTACAACCATAATAGTCATTTATTGCAACCATAATGATCACTTATGTTACTAATGCGTAAAGACGATCTTTAAATTGAATGTTTAAAAAGTCAGTTAAAAATGAAAGTGTATATTTTCAGATTTTATATATTCTAGGTGAGGTTTTGGAAAAGAAATTCTTTGTTCAAATGAGATATGTTGAATTATTTGTAATTACCAAAATGTAATATGTGGACTTCTATCAAGTGAAATCAAGTACAATATGTTCTCTCTGGTATGTTTGTTCGAAGTAATAGGACTAAAATGTGTGGACCAATGACAAATTTCCGAAAAGAGTACATTGACCTCAAACATAATTTCTATCAATGATTCCAAAATAACTATTATTTAGCTTTGATGTTATTATTTCATTTTAAGAATAATGAATTGCTTTATTATTGCAAATTTCTGACTGGATCTTTAAGTCAGAACTTCTTTTTCCCATAGAAACCCCAGTTATATTCCATTATTTTTTATCTGTATATCCATTATAATATATGCGTTGATTTGGAACAAAATGGAATGACGGCTCTCTATCCGATAATTAAATGTAATCTCGTAGACTCACGTTGCTGTAAATATGGATTCTTTGTTGGTGATTAAAATGCGCGATATTCCAATTAGAAAATATACAATATATAAATAAAACATAATACAAACAAATAAACAAACTAAAATCCTATGCGCCAAAAAATGTGTGAATATTATGAATTAGCATCATTCATGCACTCTCATGATACTGTTCTGAGTTTGTAATTGCAATTTCGGAAAGAGACCGTTGCCTTTTGCTTCTATTATTGTTATCTTAAGGATTATATACTTTTGACATTGAAAATGAAAGATTTTGGTATTCCTACTGCTCGGGTTTTGCAGATTATTTTAAAATTTTGGAATACGAATAAGTCTGAATATGAATATAGACTTGAAGTCCCAATACGAATATGGACTTAAAGTATAAATCTGTGCCATCGTTTGCCTAATTTTGCGGTCTCCATTACTTGCTCGATCAAATCACATCTTTTTTTACTTTTCATAGTTATTTGTCCCATTAAAAGTACAAGTTAACCTATTTCGCATGATATTTACTCGAAATCGTATGATTGATTTAAATATAAAATAATGTAAACAAAGAACAGTAAGCAGGAAGTCGATATAATTCTAGTTATTCAGCCAATTGTCTCATATATATATATATATATATATATATATATATATATATATATATATATATATATATATATATATATATATATATATATATATATATATATATATATATATATATATATATTGATAGGAGTGTCTGTCGGTATCAGGTTTGGACCATAACCTTAGTCTGTTGAGTTACGATAAGACGATATCTTATATAACTAACAGCTTAATAGTGTTCGAGGCCAGAAAAAAAAACTGACAAATTTATGCTGCTGTTTCATTTATTTAAAGGAAGAAATAGCTCCGTACGTACACCACGTAGTTGGAAAAGACAGAAGACGGTCAAGTTGCGATTGATGAGCCGAAGAGATGTTGGAGAGAGAGAAAAAAAGAGAGGGAGAGACAGACAGACAGACAGAGACAGAGCGAATGTAACACTGATCGGTCACCAACAGTGATTTTGGAAAGAACCTGAAGAAACCATGTTATGCTGATATGTAAGGAATTTGTGTTCAATTATTCATTCGATTCTTTGATGATATATGTTTTGTCGGTATAACAAACCGGTTAACTGTTTTCGCATAAATTTTTTTTAATTCCATTTCTAAGAGAAAATATGTCATTCAAATGTCATGTTCAGTTCCATTTTGCTATGTAATTGATTAAATTGTTATATTTTACATACTAGGGCTTGTGCTATTATATTCTATATCTTTGCTCAGAATTGTCATTCCCTCCATTAATTTCGTAATGTATTTTATTGTTTGCTCGAAAAGTACTATGACAGATGTGGGGATCAATTATTATCCCATGCCTTTAAATTGTGTGATCACAAACTGCGGTTTAATATATATTTTAATAAACTGTTCTATTTTAGTGCTACGATTACAGTCATCCGTTTATAAAATTGATAAGAATGCTATGAAACTGAAGACATTGTAGTTCGTGATTTAAACATGTAATCTTGTCTTATATCTGTGTGTGTGTGTGTGTGTGTGTATGTGTATGTATGTGTGTGTTAAATTACAGAAGTTAAATGCTTGTTAACTCCCACTGAGTCAGAAAATCATGACAAAAGTGCACTGATGTCTTGGACAGAGCAGATTTTACATTGTTAAATCGGACTTGAGACACCAGGCAAGTTTTGTAAAGTCGACTAGACTCATTGCAGACTCTGAAGGCATTCAATATTACGACTCCATCATAGACCTCATTCTTATGTGAACGTTTTTATGCTGTACTATTGTTTCTTAATTGCGATGGGGAGGCGGAGTATCAATGAATGTTTTGGGGCTAGCAAACTCAAACAGATCAGCACCACTAATATTTACATCACGTTGAGATTGTCTTCACTTAAATAAGCGCTTTTTCTCTTTTCGAAATTGTTAATTTCAAGATTCGATTTCTCCTAAAATATTTTAGTCGGAAGGATCCTGGAATTTTTTTATATTAAAAGAATAACGGACTTTAAAAACAGTGAGAATATTCATACTTAAAAGAGTATTAAAGATTAGAAGAAAGTTAAACATTCAAACGAAAAGTAAATTAAGGTCAGGATTGCAGTTATAAGAGTTTAATGGTGTGTGTTTATGTGTGTCTGTTCTGCATTGAACATGGAATAAACTGTCAGATGCCGAAACCAGACGTTATTTGCTGTTTGATTGGTAACTGATAGTTTATACCAGGATGAATGGAGAGAAAAAATATATTTAACTTTCAAAATATTCGCATTCAACGTAATTTCACAAATTTCCTTCTTACTTGTGCAAAGAATTTGTGAAAAATGAGAATCAACTCATATGTGTCAGTTAGAATTGCAATTATAATTTTGCCATACCAGGTGTTGGTGTTTTGGCTGCAACATCTTCTTTTCAGTAAACCATATACGACTGGGACTTTTTATCCATTGTTACAAAAGCATAATTTATATAAACTATGGGGACTTTTTATATATTTTTACCAAAACATGTTTTTTTAAACAATTGGGACTTTTGAATTTGTTGTTATTAAAACATCTTTCTATAAACAATTGGGACTTTTTAATATGTTGTTACCAAAACATCCGTTTTATGCGAATCTTAAGCCCTTAAGATTTATTATTTTTAAAAAATTAATTACATTAACAAAACACCACAGTGAGCCCTGGAATCGAAACTAATGCTAAGCTGCTAAACAGCTGTTGGTGATTTTGCAGACAGTTTACTAAAATCCATTCGTCACATTTGCACCATTTGAGGTCTTAACAACTTTTAAGTGTCGTGGGTTGACGGGTTGACAGTGTCTTTAATGCTAATAAATCTGTATGTTAAGTGAGTGCCTCCAGACCGTCTGCCTTTGACCAGGTACAATAAATGCTTGCGGCGTAATTTCTCTGATGTTAAACTACTTATCCATTCATCAAACCAGTTTCTTTAATTATTGTCTAAACGGTATTCGTGCACGCCGAACTAGCTGAGTGTACTGCCCTCAAGTAATTTGTTTGTTATTTTTGTTTTACGGAGGATAAAAATATACAGATACTCAAGCTAGCATGGACCGAATGTAAAAGGCTTGATTTGGTAACTCAACATTCGAGAATTTTTTTTATGTTTCTTAATAAGCATTTAATGCGGTAACAAGTATAAACCTGTAGAATTATTTGCAAGGTTGCCCACTGCTCTCTCCATCACAACAGCGGATATAAAATGATGACAAGAAAGCGCAGTCGCAAAATACTATCAAATAAAGAGACTAAGAAAGATCAGAAATGCTGGGAAAATTAACACAAATAGCCTATTCTAAAATGGCCGTCAAAATGTTGATAGTAATATTAAAGACATTCTTCCAAAAACTGGGGTTAGGAAAATTCCTACTCCTCCAACTAATCAGCAAAGAAAGTTTTGCCAGATCCACAAATGTTGATAAGTCAATATGTTGAAATATCAAAAAATAATAAATAGCTAGCATACAATCTAGTATAAGTTGCTTGCACATATAAAGAATTACAGAGAAATTCGAAATTCGATTTTGAATGGATAATGTGCGAGTATTTAATTATTATCTATTTCTGAAGTGCCTTCTTTCCAATTCAGGGCCCCATGTGACTGAATGATCTAAGGCGCTCACCATCACAGAACACGCACACACACAAACACACACTCCAATTCAGGGCCCCATGTGACTGAATGATCTAAGGCGCTCACCATCACAGAACACGCACACACACACACACACACACACACACACACACACACACACACCTGTGTCCGCATGAATTCTTGAATGAGCTCTACCAACGTGGATATGTGAGAATCCTTGCCACTAGTCTCACGAGAGTTGGTGATTCTTAACTATGGGTTGGGGGGGGAGGAACAGACAGAGGCCCCTGTCTACTTAGTAAAAAAAATTAAAAGTATTTCATGTATTCATGTTTTCCCTAGATGCGGTATAATGTATCTTTTTATAGCTAGAATTTTTGATCAAAATTTTATTTAAATTTAATTTTTGACGGGGTATTTATTTGTTAATGTATCTGAAGGTTCGTTCATCCGATTAGGTTTCAATTACTTTCACGGATTCTCTCCCCTTTTCTCAAAGTTTTTGTGACCTTCGCCAAAAGGTTCCTATGTCCTGTGTGTGTTATATGTATTATGCTATAATGTGTGTTTTCTATAAGGTGTTTTGTAAGGACGGCTATTTAATCAAATTATGATATATCTCAAGTTTTTCTATTTCATTTTTCCATATATATATATATATATATATATATATATATATATATATATATATATATATATATATATATATATATATATATATATATATATATATATATAAATATAATACATACGCATATATACATTGTTGGATATACATCTAATTCACTTTAAATCAAATAAAATTAGAGTTTTAATATTTTGGAATCCATAACTTATTTTTTTGAGAGTGTGAAGGTGCACTAAAAAAAGAAAAATTATTGTTTTAACTTTTTGGTGTTTGTTTTGTGTCGTCTCTCTCTTTATATATATAAATTTATATATATAAATTGGAATTAAATAATTAAATAACATATGATAATAATAGTTATTATCATGAACTGAGTATTTGGATTTCATCCTGCAGTGAGTAACATTTCTTGTATTCATTTTATGTCACTCACTGTGTTTTGCTCCCAAATCTTACCCAGTACTGTATCAAGAAGATTGCCAAATTACCTGAAAGAGTAAATTATGCTAAAAATTAGTTTGGTGTTAGACTAGGTCAACCTTGTTAGTCATATTTCCTTATCTCCCATTTGTGTGTCCTGTCTGGCCATATGCTACACATTGATTTTTCTGAGGCTCTTTCGCAGGCCTGTCCACTTCGCGGATCGCCATGTGGGATAGCCCCACAACGTCTACGTCTCTTACTTCTTCCATGTGTAGGTTCCATGTCCCATAAATAGAATTTGAAAACAAAGTTAGATGTAATATAAGAGATTAAGTAAATCCAGGTGACCTAATTGGTATTATTATATTGAAATCAAACTGTTAATAATTCCTTATATTTAATTTTTTAAAATATAATTACTTGCCCACATGTCTTCATTATTGTTATTATGTATTCAGTTTATTTCATATATGTATCTTTGGTAAAGTTTCCATCAAGGGATAGTAAAATATTGTCTTGTTTTGCTCAGTTTTTTTATATTTGTACTATTATTTTATTCCGTTCTATTGTTGTTTTTCACATTCCGTTATTGCGTGTACTTTTGTATAATTTGCTTTTTTACACATGGGGCTTTTGGGCATCTGTTTGATCATGTGCCTCCGCATGGCTACATCCCCTGTTAGCCATGCATTATGTAAGTATTTAAAAACTAATTTGTATTTTGGGAGAATTTATTTTTGTCTTATTGTTTCCATGTTTTCTCCCAACTCACTCCCCATACTTCTTATTCTATTTTATTTCTTTTCTTTTTCTTGCTCGCTTCTCTTATCCATTCATAGGTGCTTTTACATTTGTTTGCCACAATTCCTTGTTGTCCCTGTAGTGTGACAAAATACTTTTTACATCCCTAAATATTCCGGGTACTTCAATTATCATAATTAGGGAGTTATTCTTGTATATATCCTGCCCATTTCTTGGCGCAAAGCCAAACTAATAAATGGATAAAGCTTTTCTTGGCATGTTAGGGTTTGATTTTATAACTTTAAAACGGTTTAAAATATTCGTGTTTTTTTAGAGTAATTGGATTTGGTAAGTTTAATCCCCTCTCTTTTGACTTGTATAATGTGTCTTTTTGTATATAATGTGTTTTATAACCCCATATGTACTATAATATTTCGTTGTCTATTGTCCCTAATGTTTTAACTTCCGTGTCGGGTGATTTAAGTATGTAATTCATATTTGAATAGAAGTAGGTTTTTGCCACTTGGACTCGCTCCATTGTGCTAAGTGGCGTATACGCCCAATTTTCTATGCATTTTTTATTTTTTCCAGTAATTTATTGTAGTTTCTTTTTTTCGTTGAGTCAAAAAAAATCCCATATATTCCACCCTGGATTTTATATATTGGGGAGGTTAACCTGGGTGATTTCCCCTCCAATTTCCTATTTTTAGTATTTCTATCTTATCATGATTTATTTTTGACACTAATGCTTTACCAAATTTCTCATACTCCTTTTCTAGGTGTTTTAAGAAGTTTCTGTCTTTTATAAAGTTGGTGCAATCATCAGCATGTTGGAGCATTTGAATTCCATCTTTTAAATTTGGTCTTTTTATCCCTTCTATTTGGTTCTTGTTTCTATTCTTTATACTCAGTACTTCTATTGCTATTACGTATAATAACATTGATAGCGGGCACCCTTGCCTCACAGATCTTTGTATCTCAAAAATATCCGTTTCAGCCCCATTTACCTGTACTTTTGCAGTGATTCCAACGCTAAATTTTTCTAAAACCTGTATATTGTTATGATCAAGTCTATATAAAGCTTTTTCTTGGTCAATTAGCACCATGGCGCACATTTATTGTTGTAATGTTTAGTATATTATTTTGTATGTCTCTACCATTTTTTCTCATAAGTCTGGTTTGTATTGATCATTTTTCCATGTAGTTTTTAACCCTGCTAAAATTTTGCTAATAATTTTGTAGTCATTATTTAGGAGGGAGATGGGCTTCCAGTTTTTGTTAAAATACTTCCTTTCTCCGTTTCCTTTGTATATAAGGGAAGTTAGACCCTCTCTCATGGATGTTTTCATTGTGCAATTTTCAAGTATTATATTATTGTATAAAGATTCTAGGATCTGCGCTAACTCACCTCGGAATTTTTGATAGAATTCCGCAGTGAGTCCATCTCTTCATGGGGATTTCCCTTTTGTTAGTTGTTTTATAGTGTTCAATATTTCATCACTGGTGATGAATTCATCACATAAGTCTTTATGTACTGATAATATTCTCTCACATTCAGTTTCATTTAGATATTCATTTATTAATTCCGGTTTAATCTTCTGTGTTCGTATAGTTTGCTATAGCATTATTTTATTCTATTTAAAATTTCTCTTTTGCCTGAGAGTAGCTTTTGACAATTATCTTTGATATTTTCCATACTCTTTCACCTCCTTTCCTCAGTTCTTCTCTTTATAAAGACCCTTTGCCTTTCTATGTATACCTTGACATTTTCCTGCACTTATTTCTTTGCCATTTTCTCTTTCTTCTTCTATTTGATTAAGTTTTAACTTTAATACTTTTTCCTGTTCTCTGGTATTTTCCTTATTTAAATGTAAATTTATTTCCATTACATCTTTTCGATCTTTACCTCAGTCTTGTTGTGTATCTCAACGCTGTGTTTTTATTTTTTTCTTTAAGTTATCCCATTTTATTATTATATTTTTTTGTTCTTTTTCTATAAATGTTTTGATTATCCCTTTAATTTCCTCCCCAAACTCTTCATTTGCCAATATCTTGTTATTCATTTTCCACTATCCTTTTCTCCATTTGTATCTTCGAATAATTTTTTTTCTCAAGTTCTATAATTTTTTCGTCTGAAATATTTACATTTGTTATTTTAGATTATTTAAAGTGTTTTTCATTAAAATTTGCAGTATAAACTCAATATAGTCTGCTGGTATGGTTGGTTGGTTGCTTGGTTGAATTTTTACGGCGCACCAGCACAAAAAGGCCATTTAGCGTCATACAAAAGGTTATATCCTTCATTATATACAAATGGTAAAAAGGTTCTGTATCAGCCAGCAATACGAAACCAAATAGCTAAAGGTGAAACGATAAAAATGGTAACGGTGATAAAAAATAAAGTTTCCCGATCAACGGGATTGCAAATAATGTATGACAACGAAAACATATGAAAGGTAATTAAAATTTAGCGACCGTACATATATAGCACATAAAAATGTTTAAGATGATAACATAAAATTTATAACTTATGATATATGTTTACTTTATTAGGAAGTCTATAACATAAGAAATACTAACTGTATCAAAGAGCTCCCTCATGTCTTGCACATTTTACTATTGATTACGTGTAGATTGGAGGTCAAAAAACTTAAGCATAAAGTGCTTAGCAGTGAATGGTTCATTGCAAGCTGTGCACTCCGGTGGGTCTTCTCCTTTTAGTATGTAGGAGTGGGTTAAATAAGTATGGCCGATTCGAATTATAGCAATGACTACCTCCTCCCTACGGTCGGCTCTGTAAGAAGGAGCCCAATCTCCTAGGATTGACTTGATGGTATGAAGTTAATTATTCACGGCATCATTCCACGGCATCATTTCGTCAGTCTTCTGGTATAAAGATTGTCCTAACAAATACACTTTATAGCAACTTATACTATACACATAGCATACATAGGACATAGGTAGCCCTTAGCCAAGGTCGCAAAAGCATGAACAAGGGGAACGACTCCGATAATGAAATGAAACCTTATCGGAAAAGTGAACCTTTAGATACACTTGGAAAATACTACATCAAAAATTGTTTTAAAAATTTATTTTTTGATCAAAATTCTTTTTATAATGTACACATAGCAACACATCGGTAGGCAAACACAAATACATAAAACATTGTACTGTATGTTTTTTTCTTCTTTTTTCGGTTTAGTAGAGGGTAGGGCATCTGTCTGTTGCCCCTACCCCCAAAAAACTAAGCATTTTCTTATTTCCCCTATTTCCCCTCCATAGGAACTATGAAGTACCTGGATGGATGAGCAATTACTTGTACAGCCAAACAGGGTAGAGTGGGTGGAAAATTGTACATCAGCAGGGTATGAAGATATAATTTATTAAATAATGCATATTGTTCTACTCTTTATAGATTATACATTTTCAACATTATTTTCACAAAATCTTCGTGATGAATTCACGAGTCTTGTTAAATTAGTGGAAATCTTTTACATATATGAAAGGTAGATATGTTGGGTACTAGTCCCATCACCTCAACTCAAAAAGATAATAGCATGACAAATAAAAAGAGTTAGGGACGAATATGACGCTGGACCTTACTGGATCAAAGTCCACTATGCCAACTCCCACCACACATAAGAGGAAAGAAACCAAAAGAGGAAATTCCGGCCTTCTCCGCTATCCACTTCAAATGAAAAGACAAATAAAGACAACAGCATTTCTACCCCTAAGAAAGAAAAGGAAAAAGGGGAGAGGACAGAAGAGAAAGACAACGACAGCGATTTAGACACAAATGACGAAAATTCGCTGCAAACGAACTCTGAAAGTGAAAATGAAACGAACGAAATGGAAGAAGACATCGAGACAGAAATTGAACCGGAAAATTCAGAAAGATAAAGTACTAAGACTTGTCGAAAAAGTGAGACTTGTAAAACAACTGGCGATGAAACAAAATTTGAAACATGCAAAACGACTGACGTTGAAACAGGAAGGGAGGGGTGATTCCCTTCTTCCCCAATAAAACTAACAAAGTGTAAATATTAGACAATAATGATCAATATTTAAATTTTTATACTTAATAAAGATCTAAGAATTTGGCTGCCGGGTTATAACCAAAAATGGAAGGAACAAACTTCCGTATAGCTTCAGTAAATACTGTTGTTGTTGTGCTTAACGCCATTTTTCAGCACACGATAGGCTATTCATGGCGGCCAGTATTAATGGTGGAGGAAGAAACCGGGAAATCACCGGGAAGAACCACCGACCCACGAGAAGCTACTGGCAAGCTTTCTCACATATCCACATTCGCCGAATCAGTAAATACTAATGGGATAGATAAACAGAAAATATATAAAATATATGATTTTCTAAACCAAGAAATTATTTTAATACAAGAAACTCGCAATGGTTTTAATAAGAAAATATACTATCTTTATCGGAAGGATAATTAAATGCAATTATTCTTAAAATTAATTATATTGGTGAAGATTAAAAAAGAGGGGTGGCGATAATTATAAAAATAGACAATAGGCTGAAATGTGAAGTAATACAGGGTAACAAAGTTTTGCAGGGGAGACAACTTTACATAAAAGTTAATAAAATAAATATAATAAATGTGTATTTTCTAGTTAACAAATATAAGAAATCAGAGTTTATTGTGAATCTTAATAAATATTTAAGTAATTATACAATGGAAGATTTAATTTTAGGTGGTGGTTTTAATTGGGTTGGAAAAAATGTAGATAGGACAGGAAGCTTAACTACTAATGATAAAAGGTTCTTGAAATCATTTAATAATTTTTTTAGCAGACATGACTTTATTTATATATCAAGGAGACAAAATCTCTTAAGAACAAAGCATACTTTTATTGTTGTTGTTGCTGCTGTAAGGTTTAACGCCATTTTTCAGCACAAGATATGCTATACATGGCAGTCATTATTAATGGTGGAGGAAGAACCCTGGAAAACCCAGGGAAGACCCACCGACACACGAGAAGCTACTGGCAGGATTTCCCACTTACCCACGTTAGCTGAGGCTGGACTAGAACTAACGCAGAGGTGAGATGGCAGTGATCCGTAACGGTCAGCGCTTTAGACCACTTGGCCACTCGAAACCCCAGTACACTTTTGAATATAAAAATGAACTTAGAAGAATATTATAGTACAAATTTTAATGAAAAAGGCTAATATGTAAATTCACAAATAACCAATAAAAAGATTTCATATCACAGTATAACACAAATTGAAAAAAGTCGCAAAAAAGATAGATGGGGTTAAGGAACATGGAAATTAAATAAAACGCTTTTGGAAGATAATGATTTTATTGTTGGAAATTTTTTTTAAAAATAACCTCCTAGAGAAAGGGGATATATTAAAAGAATGGGATATTTTTAAAAATAAGGTCATAAAGTTTCTAATAAATTTTCTAAACGAATCAATGAACTGAGAAATAAAGAGAAACAACAAATATTAAGCTACCTTGGACAAAATAAAATGAAGTGTAGACAGAACTAAATTTTTAAAAAGACTAGAAGAAAAAAGGGAAAAAGAAAAAAAAAGTGTAGAAATAAGGGCAGGGAAATTTTCGCATCTATATAACACAACCAGAGACTTAGCAAAGAGAGAAGAATACGGGAAAGGAGAAAATAAGGAAATAAATGCTTTAAGGGACGAAAATAATGAACTAATAACTGACAAAAATAGAATAATAGGGAGAATAACAGAGTATTAAAGAAACTTATATAAATCTCAAGAATTAGATAGTGAGGAAATAGAGGAGTATATAAAAGACGTTAAATGCTAGAAAATAACATCAGATCATGGACATATGTGATGGCTTTATTTGTGATGAAGAAATAACTAAGATTATTAACTCCCTATCCAATCGAAAGACAACAGGAAGAGATGGACTCACGAGGGAATTTTATATTAAATTCCTACGTGAGTAAGTGCCAATCCAAGAATCCTTATATAACAATATATTGTAAAAAATGATAACGGCACTTTTCAGCACAGTATTTACTATTATATTCATCATGCCTGAGAATTTGGATCCAAGCGTTTTCCCCGAGGACATGCTGAAGTAGCCGACCAGGAATACCACGGGCATAGCCCCTGCCATGGTTACCAGACCATCGCTTTACTGACTAAAAAGCGTAAAGGCATAATAAAAGTCACATTTATATGGTTTTGTCCTAAATTCTCTCTCCATTAGTTCTTTTAGTTGTCCACTTTGCCCTTGTATCGTCAACTGAGATGTAACACTTAAGTTTATTTTGTCTTCATCGCTTTTTGAAAAATTTTGGAAATTAAACGATTTCTATTTACAATTTTTATATTCGAGTTATTGCATATCTCTATAAATAGAATGTTACAAAATTTAGTATATGCAGAGATTAATCACACTTGTACATCTATGGTCAACATATATGGCAATTTGGCAACATCATAAAAGTTTTTCAAGGCAAATATCACTTTTATAAAATACTATCTGTAAAGGATATAAATGAACACAGTCCTTCTGTGTACGTCATATTTAGTGTGTAAAAACGTAAGTGGGACTAGGGATAATGAATAAGTTTTGCAGAGTTCTTTATTCCACTTTCATTACAATCGACTACAGAGTGCAAAACACTCTCGACATTTTTATATCGTATTTTCCTACGTAGTGTTTTACCTTCGCGTTGTCTATATCTTTACTCATAAACCGATGAAGTCTAGATCTGCAATGGTGAATGAAACAGATAATATGTCTGATTTTAAAAAGAAATAACAAAAAATAAATCCATACAACTATCTTTGTCCATGAAGCATGTCTAGTTTCATGAAACGTGTCTTTGCCTACTTGTTGTCCCACCGACTATAACAGTTTAGATTTACTAAGTATTTGTGTATGTCTGCATTTAAAGAAGATGCCTATATAAATTTGGTGCAAAAATATTTAACCTCTATCGTATATTTTGCAATATATATATATATATATATATATATATATATATATATATATATATATATATATATATATATATGGCAACTGAAAATTCAGACCTCAAAATTTGTTTTATTGCTAATTTAATGCTAATGATATTAACTTTACTTCAATTAACAAGGATTTCGTTTAGTATTTTAAAGCGCATCAACACAAGCAGGTTATTTAGTCTCAATATTGTTGGAATAGGGTGTTTTGGCCAATGAGACACCACGGTAGCCTAACCGTGCTGATCCGGTGGTAGGATTCGAATAAGTACCCTTTTAATCGCGTGTCTGAGATATTAACCATTAGCCTCGATGACCGCTGGTTACAAGGTGGCCCACCAGAGGAGAAAGGATGATTGGAATCTATCAATGGTGCACGACGATTATCTGTCACATAATGAAAGAAATTGTAAGCCAATATATGCATACTAATTTATCGCGTTTGTTTACCTCATTTCTCCATTTCATTTCTTTTGACAAGTGTCGTAAAAATCAATATTTGTAAATTCTGTGGTGAAATATCAAGCCAAGGACTAAGATTGGTTTACTGATGACATATACATCAGTGATATCTGATGGAATGAAGTTTTAAAAGTGATTTTAGATAGTGTTCACAATCATAGTAAACCTGTTTTTGGTGCCATCAAGGCCTTTTCTTACCCAGTTTGCTGCCGTTAAGACTTTTACTTACCCGTTTTGCAACCATCAAGGCTTATTTTTACATGTTCTGATGTTATCAATGCTTTTTTCCTTACTCATTTTGTTGCCATCAAGACCTTTCCTTACCCGTTGCTGCCAATATGACTTTTCCTTTCCAGTTTTTGCTGCCATTAAATATTCCCTTAAATGTATATCTTTTTATAATCGTTAAATTATATATATATATATATATATATATATATATATATATACATATATATATACTTTGTGTACATATGTAACGCAGATTATATCCCGGATATTTGGTTCTATACCGGTTATTCTTATAGTAAAAATTGAAGGATAAGAAGATTTAGAAAATGTTAAATTCTACTAGTGCATAGTTTTCATTTTCTAGTCTTCTTGGTTTAGACCGCTTGGTTTCAATGTTCTAAGGCGGCGTATCCAGTATGATTCCTTTTCCTTCCTGGTTTCGGAACTCCAGCTGTGGTTGTTGGCAATAGCGATAAGTATTATATCACTGAAAGTGTGGCCAGGGGAGGAGAAGTGTTCTGCGACCGGGCTTCTGTACAGCTTTTTTGTCATCCAATCAGATCTGAAGGTTTATCCTTATGTGTAGCTTTTCAGTTTCTCCCACGTACTGAAGGCCACAGATCTTACATGTGATGAGATAAATCACATTCTCTGTTTTGCACGTTTTGTTTGGACCATGTATGTTTAGTTTTTCTTTAGTCACTGTGCTAGTGAATGTCTTGGTCTCTATCATATGTTGACAATTTTGCATCTTTTATCGCCACAGGGTCCAGATTGACTAGGTTGGTTTTGACTAGCGATTGTTGTTAGCTTGGCCCTGACTAGGATGTCCTTTAGGTTTTTTGGTCTCCGGTAAGCTACTACAGGTTTGTTCGGAAGTATTAGGTTTAGTATGTCTGACGATTGCACGGTTGGCCAGTGGTTTGCGATGATTTTACCTACTTTGGGATTGTCTGGGTGATAGGTCAGAATAAATGGTATCCTATCAACCTTTTCTTTCTGTCCATATCTGAGTAGGTCATCACGGTTTGTTTGTTTGGCCCTTTGGATTGCCTCCGCAATCAGGTCTTTGTCGTAGCCTCGGTAAATTAAATGTTTAGCCAGCTCTTCAGACCTTTCTAGTACGTGGGAGAAACTGAAAAGCTACACATAAGGATAAACCTTCATAGATCTGATTGGATGACAAAAAAGCTGTACAGAAGCCCGGTCGCAGAACACTTCTCCTCCCCATATATATATATATATATATATATATATATATATATATATATATATATATATATATATATATATATATATATATATATATCCAATTAACTGCAAGTATTCGCAACAAATCTATACAGACTGGTTGAGACATAATGTATATATAGGTTTAATTCATTAAGAGACAGCCAAGTAGAGTTTTACAATCACAACATTTTTTATGTTTATTTGTTTGTTTTGTCTATGTTTTGTATATGCCTTTGAAAAAGACTCATTAAGAGTCGAAAGAGCTCAAGCTAGTTAGTTACTAGTTCTGCACTGTTAGTCGTCAGTTTATTGATTCTATCTCAATCAATACATGACACACGTACCTTATGCGGTACTGTGAGACAACATGTGTATAATACGCGTATCTTTTTCAGTACTGTGAGACAAGGTGTGTATAATACGCGCATCTTATACAGTATTGTGAGACAACGTATGTATAATACGTGTATCTTATACAGTACTGAGAGACAATAGGTGTACATTATATAGTACTGCATGACAGTGTGTACCTTATACGGTACTGTGTGATATTGTGGTAATCCTTACTTTCCATTCTGCTATAAACACTAGGGTTATTGTTTAGCGTCGTCACTGTCATTTGCAAAGAATTTATATTGACCTTTTGCTATGCAATAATAACATCATTTGAATTATTGACAGTACTCTTATATGTTTGATTAGGAATCGCATCAAACTTTTTATTCCTATTTTTACAATCTGATATTATCTTGTACACAGATGTAAAAATAATGCGACGTTTGATTATTAAACTATGTATCGAACTTATACTATTTTTGTTGCTCATA
>JAEAOA010000455.1:2805000-2997500 GCA_016746295.1 Potamilus streckersoni
GTAAAATGTCGTCTTTTTCAGATAAGCATTCGTCTCTTTATATATTGCAGTGTGAACACAACAGTAATTCAATAAAACGAATTCTTTTTGGAATATTTTATTCGTAAAATGTAGCTGTGGAAATGATATTTGGAATTAATTTGTACGAACAAATCGTAGAGTCGTAGCCACATCATGATTATTTTGATTGTTGTGTTTTAAATAGCTACGAAAATCAAACTATATATATTATTAAGTGATAGGGTCTTAAACACATTGTGATCTGTATGTGTTTTTTATTTTCCGTTCATAGGATGTGGTTATTTAAATGTTCTTCATGATGCACATTCAAATAACTAACCCTGACAATTTCCATCAAGGTATTGAACGTTAATGATCATCAAAACCACTCGTTTACTAATTAATTTTCGCGATTCACATTAGTGAATTCAACCTTACGTGTGTCACAAGAGAACGTTTCCACAAGCCATACAAGATATTTAAAGCTTAAAATTCATAAAACGTTTCCAGCATAAAATCGAACGAAGAATTTGATATCTGCAAATTCAATGGCACGTAATTGGCTTTTCAAAGATGTCAAGTAGCCATTATTGACTGTTTACACAAATGCCAATATATTTCAAAGATTCTGATCCTACCCTAAGGTGACCAAGCGTCTATTTTCTGCTGTTAAACCAATCATCAATCATTAGGATTGGTAATTGATAAAAAAAACCCACGTTAAATCGTCAAAATATAATATTTGGCTAATTGCTTGTGTATAATGAAAACATATTTTAATTTTAATTTAGTATTTTAATTCAGCAGATTGTCATGAGTAAGAACAAAAGCAACAAACAAATTCAGACGGGTCCTGAAAATATTACATTCTCAACATTACGCCTTGATTTCTGTTTTATTTCATTAATTTAGAGTCTAATGCCCATGTTCTATTCCATTTTCCAGACCTATATGGGGAAATATCTACTTACATGTTTTTAAATGTTGCTTTTAGTAAAGACATACCATTGTGTCAATGAACAAAATTCATCATGAATCACGTTTACATGGCTATGACATTTCAATGCTTTCAAAAAGTATTTACGCACCGAATTCGAAATCTGCACTCAGCTAATTGATATTGCAGTAAAAGCTACAGTTGCATCTCTGACTGACATAATTATTTTGACTTATCGTGACAGCTGTACGTCAAATAAGTAATAAAGTATACACATCAGTAATTGAGAATATAAGGAAGATCAGATTTTATTTAAGGTCTTCATGCATATTCAAGGAAATAATATTTAGATCACTGATTATTTCAATGGTTTCATTTAGTAAGATAAATCTTGAACTAGCATAAGGAAGTAGATACGCTGACATCAGCGTATCTACTTCCTTATATTTTTTGGTGACACCTCCAATGGCTGGCGTGTACTTGCTTCACCGTACCCCTGATAGATTTGTTGACGCAGCAGAGGCATCAGCGCCAGCGGCATGTTTTAGATTCTGTGCGTCTAAGGCTTACGAATCAGGCAGATCAAAGTAAGGAAAACATCTTGTCCCGCATCGAACACAAGTACTCTCAGCTTGATAATTACGTGATTGAACCCATATGGGATTTGCAGTATAATTTTTTATGCGTCTTTGTGCACAACATGAAGGATTGATTCTTTCATACAACAACTGACATTTAATATGACATCACGAACAAGAAAAGCAAGCTTGCCGTCATTAACATTTTATACGTAAGCAGAACCCATCCCATCAATCTCGTGAGGTAATCATTGGCCCGCCTTGATCCGTTAAACCCCAATTGTTGTTGAATGTAATTGTGCGATGATTAGCGTAGGATACGTTGTATATGATAGTGTCCTATGCAAACGATCAACTATGTTATAATATACCGAAGGATTTCACGGTAGTGCTTGAGTAGTCAAAAACATCGGTGTTGTCTACTATCAAATTCTTTTCCACAATCGATGAATTCCCTGCTATTGACGACATTTAACCGAGCGCAAATAATCATTACGTGTATGACGATGGAACCACCAAGACAACCCCATAACAACAATTTCTCTTGGCCGACACCAAAACACAGACATGATCAGTGTGACTGAACGATACGCACACGTTTATATAATGGATTGAGACAACGGTAACATTGTGAGCATCTCCCCCCAGAAACTACCCCCACGTGGAAAATATATCGGTGGTATCATTGATCCTGGTGTGTTTTGCTAGATGTTGTATACGCCCATTGATGACATCCATGAAATATATAACACCAATAGAGAGTTCTGAGGCGTCTCGTGTTTGACGCAAAATCAATGCAGCAATGTAGCTTGTTGTTGCAAATAAAACCCATATCATTATCTCGGTGATTACAATATGATTAACAAAACCTGAATTTTTCTTGGTCTTCCCGACGCCAATCAAAGTTAGATAATCCTGACCACTCGAGATTACATTAGCGTAGTTATGCGTTTATCGCAGACTGTCTAGTATCAGATCGCTGTTGTGTGTGGACTGGACTTGGGCGCAACCTATAATTTTGTTGGGCTTTCCCAATCAATGATGAAATCTAACTCATAGTCACATTAACAACTGGAAAAAGGCCAACACTCAGCTCTGTCATCTCAGTTAATTTCCAATTAAACTAAATTAATATTGCACAGGCAGGATTACCTCGACGGCTCAGTTGAATTTGACCTTTGATATTAACAGTGGCTGATATGAAGCATCGGCCTCCACACCGCAAGCGTTGTACGATTATATATTGTTTTAGTTTGCCTGGACTGAGACATCCGGTGATTTGATATCGATTACTCCCATGTCCATGTATTTTCCATGGAACAATCGTTGGTTGACGAACCGTCGATTAACTGTATAGTGGATACTGACGTTCAACACTGATGAATTTTTTTTTTGTATCTTGTTGATGCAGATCACAGTTACGTTTTAGTCAGCACTGAGCTTTCCAATGTGTCCAAATCCTAATAAATCATATGTTAATCAATATGGACTGACGGTGAAGTTCTTGTCATATGCTGACCGTAATATTAGAAGAGGTTGGACTGTTAGACTGACGCCAAAATGCACACAGACTACCACACCATCATGCTTTTATTCTAAAGAATCAAAAGCTTCCTATAAACCAATGCCAAGAATGCCTCGATCTTGCTCATTTATCAGCACCAAAATGAGAGGGCAAAAATGCTCTAAAATAAATTGGGACTACGTTCGTGGGTATTTCCCCGGGAATAATAACTGTGATCTGGATCCTTATTCAATCAAATAAAATCTAAACGAGAGCCAACACAAATCTACCATTTGGCTTACCCAGTGTGAAATCATTGTATTCACACGCTAAAACGCCCAGTCGACAACATTGCCTGGCGGTAAAATACTCAGTGACTTTTACAACGATATAGTGGAATTCATCTATAAGCCTACCGCGATAAAATTCTCTGTCACCTACAGTAAATAACCAGCTTTGCCTCGGCCAGAAAAACAAAGACTTCGTCTGATATTCATCAAAGACGCACTTGTTCTTGCAACAGTTTTTGGAAATAAACGAGAACCGTCGGAGACACAAAAATGTAATCCGTGTACTATTAGACGAAAATGTCGGTAAGCCCTCAGACCGCAATATCACCGGAGATATAAATATTCCCTCAGAAGAACTCATATATTTGAATTGTAGTTACACCAGTAAAGAAAAATGGATCTGTGTGTGTGTGTGTCTGTGTGTGTGTGTGTGTGTGTGTTTCAGCTGAATATGGCCAGTATGTTGAATAGATTATTCATATAGGTGACAAAATTATGATATACCTCCCATATTACTGACGAGTGGTCCCCGAGTGGCAGAGTGGTCTAAAGCGCTGTCCGTTACGGACCACTGCCATCTCACCTCTGTCTGCATGTATTCGAGTCTAGGATTCGGCTAATGTAGATATGTGAGAAAGCTTGCCAGTTGCTTCTCGTGGGTCGGTGGTTCTTTCCGGTGATTTCCCGGTTTCTTCCTCCACCATTAATACTGGCCGCCATGAATAGCCTATCGTGTGCTGAAAAATGGCGTTAAGCCCAACAACAACAACATATTACTGACGCATAATTTGCCTAACACAAACTGTTATAGCACAGCAGTTAGTTACCTTCATTTGTACTTAAGGATAATTAATTCGGATGAAATATCTGGAACCCGAAAATCAGTGCCGAATTAAACCCTGTGGAGGCCCCTAAGCAGTCAAAATCTCGCACCCATACTGCCCTCGCAAATAATCTCCTAATACGTCAAGTTCAACTCAGTTCAATGTTATTTTGATCCCTTGTCGCGGGGCCCCTAAAAGGCGTGGGGCCGGTACCTATTCTGCCGATTGGGTAATCCGGCACTGCCCTAAATCATTAAAGATTTTATCACCCCAACCCCATCTCCATCCCCACAAAAAAACTGATCACCCTTTACCCTCTTACATTAAAATAAAATATACTCTTTAACCTTTTGTGTTTGTCTTTAATAAAGCGCCAAGTGCTATTCTGCATAAACTGCCATTGAATGCTTTTTAACAGGTGAGTGCATATTTTCCACCCAGTTCATAAAGGGAGGCAATCAAAACATTATAGGAGACATGTACAAAAGTATTCTCTAGACGTAATATATTACCGTTCCTGATTTAATGCACTCGAACACAGTTTTTATATGAACAAAGAAACATAAAGAAGTAGTGATAAAATCATCTTTCTTTTTTCTTTTCTCTGAAATGTTTGCATGGAATATAGTATAAGACAGATCTCACTGGTTTTTCACTGACAAAATTGATACATTTCGTGAAGAAAAAAAATTCCACATAACTTGTTCATGATACTGGACAAAAGTTGAATAAGGAATTAAAATTAATCAGATCATCAAGGCGAAAGCAAGTGGGTACTTTTTGTCTTTTGAGACGTGTAAGGTGGATGCGCTTATTAAAATTACATTGACAATCCAACACTTAAACGTACTAATCAACGAAAACGTTGGAGTATCTGTACATTTACACACACATACAATTACAACAGAATGGATATGAATGTTCACACACACACACACACACACACACACACACACACACACACACGCGCGCTATTTTGATTTGCCATCAGCGACACCTACTAACCAATACGCTTTTCTCTGACCATCAAGTATGCTCACTACCCAATGAAAATGTAAGGAGTGGTAAGACATTCACTGTCACACAGAGGAGTGCTCATAAACTATCATATTATACACTATCACGATATCATACACAAGAAATAAAAGTATTGTGCGCATTAAGTTTTAGACAAAAGACAAAGACATAAACACGTTACAAAAGCATCAACAATCATTGTGCAGTATCTCTAGGGGTTTTGTTTAGTTTTTGAGGGGGATTTGTTTGTTTGTTTGTTTATTTGTTTTTGGAGGGGGGACTGGTTGGCACTGAAAAGGACCAGAGGGTGTATACAAAGATCATTAACATGCAGTACATCTCTCTGAACGGGCTTCGCACTCCCCACACTTACTTTACCATCTCGTATGTTGAATGAGAAACTCCTTTCTAATGAAAAGACCGAAATTAATCTTTTCGATTATGTTTCCAATTTTAAGTGGAAGTTGTCGAAGGGATTTAGATTGCAAGAACTAATATGCACTAAAATGATGAAAATAGAAAGAAAAGGAGTTTTTGGTGATGGAGTTCGGGCTCTCCTACCTGTATCAAAAATTCCTCTTCAGACCAAGTATTGTGGTTTTTATACAGTTAAAAAGAAAGAAAATGATTAAAAATATAAAATAAATACTCATTGGCGGCAAAAAATGCCATATAGATATGTAAAAGGAGTATGTGAATAGAGATATCCAGGTTAATCACGCAATGCATTTAGTTGTAACTGTCCCACACACTGGGGATTTAAGCGATGGAATGCAATCGGACTGTATTAATTTTGGAGTGGCAAATTTTTAGAATTTAGAAATTATGAGTAATCTAAACCAGAAACTTTCATATCTGCAACAACAAGAAAGGAATGAACTTAGTCAGTTAATATTTGAATATGAACACTTATTTCCAGATGTTCTTACAAGAACAAATAAAATCTTCCATGACGTTGAAATTGTAACACCCGTACAGGATGAAACCTCGCAAAAAGGAATGTTTAAAAAAAGGAATACTTCTTCCGAAACCTGATAATACTTTCCACATGCGCACTGATTCTAGAAAGATGAAAAGTGTGACTAAAACAGACTATTTTCCATTGCCTTGAATCGATTAAATTGGAATTGCAAAGTATGTCTCCAAATATGACCTTTGCAAATTCCACTGACAGAAATGGCAAAGGAAATGTCGGCATTTGCGACTCCAGATAGACTTTATCAATATAAAAGGAGGCCATTTGAAATGAAATGTTCGCCATGTACTTTTCAACGTTTAATGAAAATGATTACATTTGGTCTAGATATTTATGATGCTTACATCGATGATATCATCATCTACAACACTTGGAAAGATCATTTAGCGAACATTCGGAATCATTTGACAGACTCACTGATGCAAATTTGACAATTAATTTATCTACCAGTGAGTTTTTCATGTTTGTGTAACATTTCTAGGACATATCGTGAGACATGGACAAGTTAAACCTATAGATGCTAAGGCCAATGCTATCTCTGAAATCCCTGTGTATATCAGTAAAATGCAGCTGATGCAATTTTGGGGTATGGCTGGATACTATTTGAGATTTTGTTCCAATTTTTCCATAATTGTTGAACACCTCACAAATTTATTGAGTAAGAAAACCAAGTTTCATTGGTCTAAAAATATCAGGAAGCTTTTGATAAGTTAATGGCCATATTTAAGAATGCATCAGTTCTTACATCTCCAACTTTCAGTTAGTTTTTTAAATTGTCGTTGGTACAAATGATCGTGGGATTCGAGTAGTATTGATTAAAGAAGACAAAAGTGGTGTAGATCATCCAGTGTGCTATTTTTCTGAGAAATAAAATAAGCACCAGAGAAATTAGTCCATAATCGAGAAGGAATATTTGGCTTTGATATTGGTATTACAACACTTTGATGTTTACATTAGTTCAGCTCTTCCGATTATTGTGTTTAGTGATCACAATCCCCTTACTTTCATCGGCAAGATGAAAAACAAACATCAGAGATAAGTAAAGTGGATTTGGGTGTCTCAGGAGTATAATATTGGCATCAGGCACATCAAGAGAAAATGACAATTTAATAGTAGATGCACTTTCATAGAAAAATATCGTTTCATGTAAACGTTATTTCATTCATAAGATTTCATCTAATGTAAAAAGAAAAAAAAATATTACCACATGTATATTTGTTTATAGTGAAAAAAAAACTTTATTGTGCAAATATTTCTTTTTATGAGGGGGAAGTGTTATGTATATCTAATTTAATTGTTTATTAGTCTTTAAAAATTTTAATTCATTACTTGCTACTGTAATATACCATTGTATGTTGACTTGTCCTTGTCCTAAACTGAGTTCATTTCTGCTTGACCTGACTGACTTTTAATTTTATTTCATTTTTGTTTTTTGTAAACAACTAATAATTATTTAAATTATTCTCTACATGTATGGTCTTAATATCAGGATCATTTTTAGAAGAAGTAAATATGTTTTGGATGGATCAGGGTTTGGACTTTCTTAAGTCAAGTTAACATGTTATAGTCTTGATTTTGTAAACATCAGTATCATTCTAGAAAGTTATTTTCCATTAGGTGACGGGCTTTTTTGTGTAAAAAAAATTACCCGAGGTCAAGTAGAGAACTATATAATCTAGAGATTGTGAAGACTTGGTCATACGTGCTTTAACATCTACACCTTTCAAGTTGTATATTATATGTTGTGACCGATAGTTTTTGGGCTGGAATCCTTTTTGTTCAAAGTGATTATTTTCTCTGGAAATACAAAAGTGCTCTGATAAAATCCTTGGATAAGACATTCACTAGAATTTATACTGAATTAAAACCTGACATATTTCTATGACTCAAACAAAAGACTGTTGACACATTAACCATTAACACTTTCATACCTACCATAGACACGTAATCGACTTCAGTTGTGAGCCTTTTCCTTATTTTTTTTTAATTAGTAGCTGAAACATTTTTAAAGTATTTCATCATCACCTTATTGTGCTGGGGCAATTCTTCAAAACACTAATGGGGTGGGGGTGGAGGCATCTGGATCAGGGTATGGACTTTCTTAAATCAATTTAACATGTTATAGCTTTGATTTTGTAAACATCAGTATCATTCTAGAAAGTTTTTTTCCATTACGTAACAAGCTTTTTGTGTAAAAAAAAAAAAAAATTACCCGAGGTCAAGTAGAGAACTATATAATCTAGAGATTGTGAGGACTTGGTCAAACGTGCTTTAACATCTACAACTTTCAAGTTGTATATTATATGTTGTGACCGATAGTTTTTGGGCTGTCCTGTCAGATTAACCCAATATTTTATGAAAACCACAATCATTTTTTTCGGGGGAGGGGAGGAACTGTGTACACGCGCCCCAAAAAAATATACATTAAAATAAATCACGTATGTGTGTTCCATTGTTTTTATTTTTATTTTATTTTTTTAATAAAAAATATTTGATATGGTCCGAATAAGCATGACATTTGGTCAGAATCAAGACGTAAATCTAGTCCGAATCAGGTAATATTTTAGTCCGAATGAGCCAGCATCCTCATTGCCTTATTTACTTGCAGAGGATTGTTTTTCCCGATACGTCCATGACATTGATAATTCCCTATTACAGTCCCTTTTGTTCTCGATTTCATGTTTGATGATGACAGGGACGTCGCTGTCAATAAAAGATTCGGATTGGTAAAGTTTCTAAAATGAATCCTCCTACTCGGCAGTATAAATATAAAAAAAAAGTGACGTATCCCCAACACAACGGTCATTCAACATGGCGACCGAAGTGGGGACGTGTTACTTATGTTAGTCACTTTATTAGTGAAAATTCAATTTCTCAGACCTGTCTAGGCGTAACATTTGTGCGTTGGGTAAGAAACAAAAATGTATACTATTATATAAATTATCCTCCCGTTTCTTTGGGAACTTATGGAAAAATTCCTGATTGCAATGAACTTTCCAAGTGAAAGATAAATGTTAACTTGTTGACATAGCCATCCGTACTTCTACTTAGTGATATGGCTAGTCGAGATTCGTGGCTTTGTTATCTCGCACTTTTAAGTGGCAAATCAGCTTCAACTTATGCAAACCTATATCGCATAAAAACAAAGCCATTATTTTTCTTGCGTGTGTGTTGGTGTGTACTTGTGGATGAGGGAACTAACACCGGCATGCGTTTCACTATCAACGCATTAACCGGATATTATTCACGTCGGTGCCTTTTCAGTATACTTTTTATCCCTGTACATAAGAATGAGTTAAAATGCATGATGCAAATGAAAAGAACTAATGGTGAATTATTTGGACATAATTTAACAGTTAACATTTAAACTGATGTGCATGCGACCTATCATGTTTTGAGCTGCCTAGTATAGCAGTTAACCTCACCATTGTAATTGCATTTCTGGTAGTCAAAGCAAAATTTGATTGAAGGAAAATAACACTTTTATATGTAGCTTCCCCCATTATAACACTTCATGGGAACTATGGAGTGTATGGTCATTTATTTTTGCCCAGTACATGAAATGCTTTGGTTATTTTATATTATACTTATTATAATGTATATTTAGTGCCTAAAAAAGTTTTATTTTAAAATAAAATGGATTGTGCATCTCATTGAGTCGGTTTAGCCCAGTACTTGAAGAACTTAGTACATTATATATAGTTCTAATTTTAAAACAAGTGCAATAGGAAACACATCTTTTGGGACCTATTTTTGTTTGCATTCTAAAAAGGGATACATTATAAAGAAGGAAACTATAGTGAAGGAGTACTATATACAGTTTATACACACAAAAATAAAAAAAAAAAATGGTTGCCTTTAACAAAAAAGACTCCATTCCACTTAAAATTGTTAGTGTACTATTCTTGTGTGCTGTGAGTAGATAATTATATTATTATTCAAAAGCTTCTTTCAACATTGTTTAATAAGTGATACAGTCTTAAATGTTGCTAAATTCCTGTTTTGGTTGAAATTATTGTTTAGTTTTAGGTTAAGAACTTGTATATTTCAATAACAGGTTTTGCAGAATTTGTTTTCTTTATATATGAATTTGCCCATCAGTATAATGTAGTTATGAAAAAAACTGTCCATTGGCAAGGTCTGATAAAATCTTGATTTGTTTTCATTTTATTATAAGTAAGTGCTTTCTCTGTGATTTCACATAAAGCACTTATAGCAATGTTTCTATATTCCTTGATGTCAGATTAGTGTAAAATCGCCAACTTGACCAAATGGATGTTGATGAGCATTTGAAATTCCTTTTAATAGTTTCTCTTTAATTTTAGAGGGATAATGTTTTTTGGCTGTGCACATGGAGCCACAGCAGTGGGATGAATATTATTTTAGAAGTTTCTTTAGATTAACTTCAGAATGAAATGTGGCATTTTATTGATATTCTTAATTTTTTTCAGTCATGTTCTAGACAATTTCTTTTTGGAAAACCTGATGAGCATATTACTTAGATTGTGGTGAGAGGCCTTATCTAGGTGTATTATTCAAGCTCTTTGATTCTTATTTTTGTATGAAATCACTAAATGGCTAATGGAATATGTTGTAATGAGTCAGTTAGTTACAGATGAATACATAAATTTGCCATTACAAACTTTATTTTTCATTCGCTTGGTGCCAGTATAAATTCAAAGATCCATTTGTTGCTTGTTTAAATGGGGAAGTATTGATACATTTTGCACCAGTTGGTAGAGGGGCTGACTCTTGCCCAGGCAAGGCAGGTTAGCTTCCTCAGTGTGTCATTTGAAAAGTCACTTTACTCCCATCTTGTCCATATGATAGTCAATGGGTCCCCAAGTGGCTGAGTGGTCTAAACCACTGTCCATTACGGATAACTGCCATCTCACCTCTGTCTGTGTGAGTTCGAGTCTATGATTCGGCGAATGTGGATATGTGAGAAAGCTTACCAGTAGCTTATTGTGGGTCGGTGGTTCTTTCCGTGGATTTCCCGGTTTCTTCCTCCACCATTTATACTGGCCGCCATGTATAGCCTATCGTGTGCTGAAAAATAGCGTTAAGCACCAGAACAACAACAACAACATGATAGTCAATGCTGTGTTAAAAAACAAACTAGCAAATCATTTTCTTGATGCTAAATGCATGTGTATTAATGATACATGATTTATGTCTCTGCAAGCATGTGATAAATTTGATTTAAAAAATCACTGTACCTTTTAATTTTTTTTAAAATGCTTTGCATTAGAAACTATTTTACGATAGAAAGAAATAAAGAAAAAAACATGTCACCATAGAAAAATAAGTATAGCTATAAAGCTTACAAAGCAGTTAGATCCATATTCCATATATGTCTGTAAAAATAGGAACAGATATCTGCCATATAAAATAAGTAATGTTGGACATACAGGTGATTGATAATTTAGAGTGGTGGGATTTATTGTAATAAAAAGTCTCTGTTTCATGAATAACTGATAGAACAACACATGAAAATAAGCAATAATTCCTTTAATGTTTGTATATTTTTGGTTAAAAATTCATATATTTTCCTCTGTTCATTAAAAATTGTCCTTGAATCAAAATCAGGTTTACATATTGCATATTTTAATGATGTAAAGATATCCATTGTTTGCATTGTACCTTTAACATCCAGTATATTTTGATGTATTAAAACTGTTACATGTATAAAGGTCATTGATTCAACCAGCCTGGTCTGTGTATTTTAAATTGATCAGGTAACAGCTTGGTGAAACTGGCTGTTGATTAAGCATGACAAGAATAGCAAGATGATACTCTTACCAAGTGAAAAAGCTACATTTCTCAAAAATTTCAGAAAATATGTGAAGTTAGAATTGTTATACAGTAGAACCTTTCTTGAAAGACCATCCATTCTGCCAAAAAATTACGGTCCCACAAGACAGATAATCTCTTATAACAGGTTATAATGCTATATAATCAATAAATCTTTGCACTGAAAATAAGATCTCTCAAGACAGATGGTCTCACATAACAGTGGTTTTTCAAGACAGGTTTTACAGTATTAGTAAAATGTGTTTAAATCTATATAATATTTGTCTCTAACTAAACCTATCATTTCTAAAGTAATATTTACTTCTACATCTTAGACATGATTTTGTATTGTAACCAGATACTTTTAGACATAATTTTGATTGGTAATCAGATATTTTTTAGACATGATTCAGTATTATAACCAGATGTCCTAAGACATGGTTTGTAATAGTATCTAAATATTCTTAGACATGAATCAGTACTATACCTAGATGTTCTTAGACATGGCTTGTAATAGTAACTATATATTCTTAGACGTGATTCTGTATTGTAACCAGATGTTTTTAGACATGGGTTGTAAAAATAACTAGACATTATTAGACATGGTTTTGCATTGTAACCAGATATCCTTAGACATGGTTGTATTCTTAGACATCTTTGTGGCAACATTACTGATATGATCAGATCAAAATATAGTTATCAACCTGAACTCCTGAACAATTTAACACTGATAGTTATCAACTTGAACTACTAAGCACTTAAATGCAGTTATCAAATTGAACTCCTGAACCATTAAACACATAAAGTTATAAAAATGAAGTCCTAAACAATTAAACATATATAATTATCAAACTGAACTCCTAAACAATTAAACAGTTTTCCACTCGAACTCCTGAACAATTTAACACATCTAGTCATCAAATTAAACTCTCGAACAATTAAACACATATAATTATCAACCTGAAATCCTAAACAAACAGTTATCAAACTGAACTCCTACAACAATTAAATGCATGTAGTTATCAACCTGCAAACACCTAGAATAATTAAACACATAATTATCAATCTGAACTCCTAAAACAATTAAATGCATATAGGTATCAACTTAAACAAATATTCCTAAAACAATTAAATACATATAATTATCAAACTGAACTCCTAAAACAATTAAATGCATATAGCTATCAAGTTGAACACAAATGATCAAACACTTACAGCTATCAAATTGAATTCCAAAAATAATTAAATACATATAGTTATCTAACTAAATTCCTAAAAGTCATTGAACACAGTTATCAACTTGAATAAACAATTAAAAAACACCTAGTTATTAAATTGAATCCTTAAACAATAAAACAGAGAGTTATGAACTTGAACTCCTAAGCAAAAAACGTAAAGTTCTGGAAGAATTAAGAATTGAATAAAGCAATGACCAACTTTCTGCCTAGTACAGACCCCTGGCCTTCTGGCACTTTAGCAAATATTGCATACATGTGGTATCTTATGACTGCAATGCTTATATATGTACTTATATTAGTTTAGTTTACTGTCTATAGTTGTTTAAAATCAGTACAACAAGCATTCATGATGTCACTAATGCACATCTCTGCATAAAAAGAGTTTACTTGGATTTTCTGTTAATTCTTTTAAAGCAGGGATGATTTTCACGTGAACTGCCATGAAAATGCCCAAGTTAACAAGAATTAGGTTGTACCAGACATGATACAATGATTTACCAGCAATTCTGACAAAATGTTTCTTTTAGTGACATTTTTTACCTTTGCAAATCATTTTTGTTAACAGAACCTTTGATAAGTAACATTTTATTTAAAGAAACAGTTTAAAGTTCATAAGCATTCACATTACAAGTACAATTCAAGATCTACATATAATAAGTAGACCTGACATCTATCAGTATAATTTGAGTTCGAATGACCATTTATTGTAGTAACCTGTCAGATAAAGCATTGAATTTCATGTTAGGGAGAAATTATTAAAAACTATATATTCTGAATGAAGTGCTGTGTTTTACTTTTATAAATGTGAAAGCAACACTTTTTTATTGGGGAAATGTATGGTTAATAATACATGACCTTCCGTTATGTCGGAAAAGAAGACTTTAATCAAATTGAGGATGCATGGTATCTTAGTCATTGTAGAAACTATAAAAGTATTATATGTACGCAGGAAGGCATTATACCAAGCTGCATCATCAGTTTGTTTTTGTCGTTAACTACATTTATGCAGCAACAATTCTATGAGGCTTCACTTAAATTGTTGGATATATTAACCAAAGATATTTTTATATGAATAGAATCCTGTCATAGTAAAAGGTATTAGGTGTAGAGAAAATAAAACAATTGCATTTTATTGAGATATGTTATGTACACTGTCAATGGCTTACATATAGATAGTTGTCAGCTATAAGCCTAACAAGAAATCTGATGGAAAGGTTGAGTTTCTAACTGGTTCAATTAAACAGCATGGTTTCAGTTATTTTACACTGTGTACATGTATAGAAATTTTGATAAACTTTTCAGCCTTACTTGTCATCTAACACTATTATATGGCAGATATATTTACCAGCTGTTACTTATATACCTATATGGAAAAGATCTAAGTGATTAGTAACCTTTAGCTTATAGCTAGCATCAATATTAGTAAAATTCAGCATATATCAAAATTATCATGTTTTCTTTCAACAAAACTTGTACAGTACTTGCCAATTAGAAAAAAAAGGAATTTAAGGTAAATTCATGTTTTATAGTAACACAAACTATATTCAGTAGTAGAAATAATTTATAAGAAAAGGATGTATAGTGGTTTAGACTTAGTCCTGTATAGAAGATAATATAGGTCAGCTTTTTAACATTATGTATGCTGAATATGTATTGATTGTTACACAGTGGGCTTTGTCTAACACAACCAGGTATTGGTTGCATATTTCTGATTTACACCAATTACATGTACTACTTTGTAGGTCATGTGCATGGCTGTGCTAAAAATATTATATTGGTAAGTGCTTGCTAACCTCAATCATAGATAAAGGTCCATGTAGGCCCTGGCCCTGGGCACTTCTTTAATAAAACCATGGTCATGACAGTCACTTTGTGTATACACTTTTCATTAGCATTGTTTCATAGGCCCTAGGCACATTTTCTACTTAGTTTGTAGGATAATTACAGCTGTGGCTAGCCTATCTGTTTATCATTTTGCTTCATGACATCCCTGTGGCATGCATATACATGTGTGTGTGTGTGTGTGTGTGTGTGTGTGTGTGTGTGTGTGTGTGTGTGTGTGTGTGTGTGTGCATTTTGGGTTATGGGTTTTGCCAGAAATCAAGTGTCTGCCTTCTTCATTCCATTACTAGTACATTTTAGTGTAAATATAAAAACTGAATATTTTATAGTTCCTGTCTGATGTAGAATGAATAGTTTTTCAGGCAAGCTCTTTCATTTATATTAAAGACAGGAAAAAAAAACAGGCATCTTCTAGGCTTAGATTAGTCTGTATAACAATAGGCCAAGATGCTAATCATATTTGAATAATAATAATAATAATAATAATAATAATAATAATAATAATAATAATAATAATAATAATAATAATAATAATGATAATGATAATAACAATGATAATAATAATAATAATAATAATAATAATAATAATAATAATGATACAGTTAACAATAATTTAATTCAAGAGAGTCACATAGGTATCAATACAAACACTAATCTCACCCATTGCCCAAAATAAAATAAAAAACTTTTATGATGTAACATGTGAATATGCATGTATTATAAAACTCCTAAAATGTTCTGAATATTGATTTTGGCAAAGAACTTCATCAGTTCAAAAAGCGAGTTTTCGGCTGAGATGAGTCAGTTTAAATGAAGGCAGTATAAACATTGGGATTAGGGTTTTCAGGCTGTCATGTCAATAATGTTGAAAAGACAAAATTATTTGGATGTTTATTTTTATAACTCTGATGAAAAGAGAAAATTGTTGGTGTATTGAATCCTACACTTAAGGTAATTCTTTGGCTGGTATTCATAGCCATTTCTCTATTATGTATGTTTGCTAACCAGTATTGAATTAAACATGGAACACCACTTAAAGATAGATGTGAATTCGTTGGACTTGGAATTCATGTGTGTAGTAAATGGGTCTTTGTACATACATTTTCTTATTTAGCTTTTGCTTAGTTTCTTCTTATTTTTCATAAATTCTCACAATTAGCTCACTCTATTTAACAGTTTAATTCAACTTCTCTTCCAATGTTCCATGTCATTTTGTAAAAGTACACAAATGAAGTTTTTCTGGTCTTCCACGATCCAGGAGCAAAACTTAAACCAGTAGAAGTATAAATCACAGGGTGGATATACAGAAATGTTATAGTTGCAAAATAATTCAGAAATATACTTTACATTATTATATGTTTTATGTAAGCTTTGTATAAAAATAAAGAGATGATAAATCTGAAAATCATCAGTGTTATTAATATTATAGTTTCTGGCTAATGCTTATAAGTAACTGAGATCAGTACTCTGTACATGGGTACCAGTACATGAAAGTATTAGTATAAATACCTCACATTCTGTAGAAGCCGTGTTAGATGATGAGGCATTATGGGTGCAATATTAGCTTAAAAAAACAATCCTATGTGCCATTTGTAATATGCTGGGTCTTGTACTAAGAAAAATGTTGGATATTGCAAGTAGAGAAGCACTGCACTTGGCCAGGAAATGCCATCTTTGCATGTATTATATCTACCTGTAGCATGTACAAGTGATAGGGGACATGGAACTCTTAGAAAGCATGTATTGAGGATACCTGTAGGGTGTACAGGTGATAACAGACACATATGGAGCTTTTAGTACCTATTATATCTACCTGTAGCATGTACAAGTGATAGGGGACATGGATTTCTTAGAAAGCATGTATTGAGGATACCTGTAGGATGTACAGGTGATAGGGGACATGGTACTCTTAGAAAGCATATATTGAGGATACCTGTATGATGTACAGGTGATAGCAGACACATATGGAGCTTTTAGCACCTATTATATCTACCTGTAGCATGTACAGGTGATAGGGGACATGGAACTCTTAGAAAGCATATATTGAGGATACCTGTAGGATGTACAGGTGATTGCAGACACATATGGAGCTTTTAGCACCTATTATATCTACCTGTAGCATGTACAACTGATAGGGGACATGGAACTCTTAGAAAGCATATATTGAGGATACCTGTAGGATGTACCGGTGATAGAGGACATCTATGGTGTTCTTAGTATTTATCAAGGCAACCAGTAGACATGTACAGATGATAGGGGACACATATGGAACTGTTACAAAGCATGTATTGAGGCTACCAGTAGTGAGTACAAATGATAGGGAAATGCATGTGGAGCTTTTTAGTTTTAGAAAACTTGTATATCTCCTCCTTCCTAAACCTGATTTGACCAGTAGGGAAGTTTAATTATAACCAGAAGTCTTACTCTCACTTGGTGAATTCCTATATGAAAGCTGAAGTATAAACCTGAAGGCAAATCTTAGTTATGAAGTCTTAAGTTGTACAATATAGAAATGAGATTGCTTTAATAGGTTACAAAATGTAGACAGTTGATTGGATGAAATTTTGAGCAATATATTGTGTTGATGAAGTAAAAGTATATTTTGAATTTGCTATGTACATCATTAAATAGAAATTAGATGTACATGTATTATTATCAATATGCAATGTATGTAAATAAGTCTGTGAATAAATCAGTGGAATAATGTCTTACACTATGGTGCAGATTTGGGAGCTATTTCCTGAACACAAACTCTTGGATGAACTTCTGTGTGATAATACAGCAAATTTTGAAATACCACCCAAGATCCATGCCAGGAAAAGGTTGACATATTTGCTTTTTGTCTCACCTTTTTCTGAGAAAAATGATAGACATTGTAATGTTTTGATGGCATTATGCTTCAAAATATTGTTGAAGATTCTGTGCAAGCTTAAAAATCATAAAAGATAAAGCACTTCATTCATTGGATCTTGTACCTTGAGTTTGCTGTAGCAATGACTGCATGAACTTGTGTCTTGTGTTTGCTTTGTCAGAAACAATGTATGAACTTGTCTAGAATTTACTCTACCAATGACAATATATGAACTCTTGTCTAGAATTAACTCTACCAATGACAATATATGAACACTTGTCTAGAATTTACTCTACCATTCACAATATGTGAACTCTTGTCTAGAATTTACTCTACCATTCACAATATATAAACTCTTGTCTAGAATTTACTCTACCAATGACAATGTATAAACTCTTGTCTAGAATTTACTCTACCATTCACAATATATGAACTCTTGTCTAGAATTTACTCTGCCATTCACAATATATGAACTCTTGTCTAGAATTTACTCTACCAATGCCAGTGTATAAACTCTTGTCTAGAATTTACTCTACCAATGACAATATATGAACTCTTGTCTAGAATTTACTCTACCAATGACAATATATGAACTCTTGTCTAGAATTTATTCTACCAATGACAATATATGAACTCTTGTCTAGAATTTACTCTACCATTCACAATATATGAACTCTTGTCTAGAATTTACTCTACCATTCACAATATATGAACTCTTGTCTAGAATTTACTCTACCATTCATAATATATGAACTCTTGTTTAGAATTTATTCTACCAATGACAATATATGAACTCTTGTCTAGAATTTACTCTACCAATGACAATATATGAACTCTTGTCTAGAATTTACTATACTATTCACAATATATGAACTCTTGTCTAGAATTTACTCTACCAATGACAATATATGAACTCTTGTCTAGAATTTACTCTACCAATGACAATATATGAACTCTTGTCTAGAATTTACTCTACCATTCACAATATATGAAGTCCTGTCTAGAATTTACTCTACCAATGACAATATATGAACTCTTGTCTAGAATTTACTCTACCAATGACAATATATGAACTCTTGTCTAGAATTTACTCTACCAATGACATTATATGAACTCTTGTCTAGAATTTACTCTACCATTCACAATATATGAACTATTGTCTAGAATTTACTCTACCAATGACAATATATGAACTCTTGTCTAGAATTTACTCTACCAATGACAATATATGAACTCTTGTCTAGAATTTACTCTACCATTCACAATATATGAACTCTTGTCTAGAATTTACTCTACCATTCACAATATATGAACTCTTGTCTAGAATTTACTCTACCATACCAATGACAATATATGAACTCTTGTCTAGAATTTACTCTACCAATGACAATATATAAACTCTTGTGTAGAATTTATTCTACCAATGACAATATATGAAGTCTTGTCTAGAATTTACTCTGCCATTCACAATATATGAACTCTTGTCTAGAATTTACTCTACCAATGACAATATATGAACTCTTGTCTAGAATTTACTCTACCAATGACAGTATATGAACTCTTGTCTAGAATTTACTCTACCAATGACAGTATATGAACTCTTGTCTAGAATTTACTCTACCATTCACAATATATGAACTCTTGTCTAGAATTTACTCTACCATTCACAATATATGAACTCTTGTCTAGAATTTACTCTACCAATGACAATGTATAAACTCTTGTCCAGAATTTACTCTACCAATGACAATGTATAAACTCTTGTCTAGAATTTACTCTGCCAATGACTATATGAACTCTTGTTTAGAATTTACTCAACTATTGGCAATATATGTACGCTTGTCAAGAATTTGCTCTTCCATTCATGATATATGAACTTTTGTGCAGAATTTACTCTACCATTCACAGTATATGAACTCAAAATACAACAATATGAAGAAAGGTATCAGAGTACAATTTGGGTTGCTAAAGTTTTGTTATGTGGTCTGGAGGAAATCAATAATTGAAAAGAAGCTACAAACCTTGAATTGGTGTCCATGGAGATGCTTGAACCAGAGATCTAACCTTGGACCATAAATGTGTCAAAAACCAGTGCTGTTGTTTTCCCCTTTGTAATCTTTCAAACGCTTTCTTTTCACTTTACATCTGACAAATACATGTGCATGTAGATATCCAATAAAATCAAGTCCTTATCTCTTCACTCGTGTACATATTATTTCAATTCGGGTAGTGCATTTTGTTTTGGCATTTCACTGTTACAAGTTGTATGTAAAGATGTTTGAGACTAAAAGGGAAATAAATGACTACTCGTTTTCACATTAAAACAATAAATATAAACAGTATATTAGATGATCAAAGCCATAAGAGCATGGGTAATTTGAACTGGTTTGTTTTTTTTTTTACCTTATTTACAGTAACATGTTTTTGAACCAATAATTCCATTTCAATATTTAAAGGATTCAAATTTTTACAGGTTTATTTTTAGTCTGCAGAGATGAGGAGGAACAGTGTTACATTCCTGAAGTACGTGGTTGTGGCCATCATCTTTCTGGCTTTATGTCCTCTTGCCATTAAATTCCTTATGGGTGGAAAACGCATTGAAGAAGAATATGTTGATGCAGGACGAGGGATGCCATTTGCTCCACGTGTCCAGAGAGATTCAGATGTTGTCCAGATGAATCAGGTATCATCGTTGTTACTTTCACTTATCTAAGTTTAACTATCAAGCAAACAACTCTTCTTACCAGCATCTTCGTTGTGGTAAAAGAATCTGAATATATTGTGAACTCTCAGTTTATGAAGAAATGTGGCCCTTGACTTTCCTTTTCAGAATCCTATATAGCTCTTAAGTTGACAGATAGGTCAATGTACATGGAGAGTTGCATTTGGTGGTACAAATTACTCTTCGAAACTAAACTGAAAACAGTAGAGGAAAACTTGGGCAACAAGTCTCACAAAGGCCTCTATTATCATTTTATCAATCCCTTTGTTTGTTTTGTGATTTACAGTATCTTATTCATTTGGGTAGTTCAGGGTAGAAGTCATTCCTTAGATATAATTATGGGTAAATTGGTTCCTTAACTTTGTCCTGCTGCCTATCTTAAAATGTGGATCTGCTCTTGGATGCCATTATATTTGGTACATTTTCATTCATTGTTGCTTCACGATTTTAGCTCTTGACTATGAAAACCAATCATACAGTACAACACTCATGATTTATCTAAATGCGATGCACTGTGGGAGTGTGGAGAAAGTGGAGAGGATTAAAAAAAAATAACCTCCAACATCTGTCAGTGCATCCTGATGGAGTTAAAGATGTGGCTTATGGAAGCTCTACACATATAAAGTGCAAAGTTTATTGTTCTAACTGCAATAGAAAAAAGGAAAGTATAGTGTATACATACTGATATTGATTTATTTAGGGGGAAAAAATGTTCATTTAGCAAAATGTAGTATTGATAGTTTGTAAGGCATTGTCAAGACTGTGTTGTTTTGGGGAATAAATACATGTACATGTATATTAACTCACAGGTGTAACACGAGTGTGGCTAGACCTTGTACAATGTTGATATTTATCTACACTTGTCTACCGCATATGTATAACATGGGGCAAGTAATCCTATGCAAACACATATAGATACTGACTGACCAGAACATAGAGCATATACTGTTACATTAAAAGACAGCTAAATTGTACCGAATGACCATTCCTCTCATAAACATTGCAAAATGGTGAATTGGTTGGTTAGAAGTACCAGAAATTTGGAGTTTTCTCTTTTTAACCATATTCTTCAAGGATGAACAGACATACATTACTTAGCTTTTGATAAATTATAACTAAGTTCATGTTGTAATACACTTTCCTGATACATTTTACAATATTAGTTGTTCAGGAGTAAGAGTAACATAGTGAAGCTTTCCTTAGGAAGCTTATCTGTGAGTGAAAAGAAAATTTGTGTATGTTGCTCGGGGAGATCTGACTGTCATAGTTGTTAGCTGTGACCAAAATGCACTTCTAAACAGCCTATACCCGTAGGATTGTTGCTGCCAAAATGCACTTCTAAACAGCCTATACCCGTAGGATTGTTGCTGCCAAAATGCACTTCTAAACAGCCTATACCCATAGGATTGTTGCTGCCAAAATGCACTTCTAAACAGCCTATACCCGTAGGATTGTTGCTGCCAAAATGCACTTCTAAACAGCCTATACCCGTAGGATTGTTGCTGCCAAAATGCACTTCTAAACAGCCTATACCCGTAGGATTGTTGCTGCCAAAATGCACTTCTAAACAGCCTATACCCGTAGGATTGTTGCTGCCAAAATGCACTTCTAAACAGCCTATACCCGTAGGATTGTTGCTGCCAAAATGCACTTCTAAACAGCTCTTACTGTAGGATTGTTGCTATCAAAATGCACTTTTAAACAGCCCTTACTGTAAGTTTGTTAGCATGTGTTTCCAGTTAATTTTTAAATAAATAATAACACCATGTGGATGTTATCAGCCTGATTATGCTGGAAGATCTAGGTGTAGTTTTGAATTGTGTCAAAGAACTTGTTCTAGTTTAGCCTTTCCATTGGGCAGCTGTTGAGAATTATTGATATCCTAGTCAGAGTTAGCTTTGTTTAGTATTTACAGATTGCAAAGGACTTCTCTTTAATGAACCATTTATGCAGAAGCATGACATATATTGTTTCATTTTAGTTTCTCACCTTAGCACCAGAATAATGAGACATAAACATGATGTTGTGACTCATTTCAATGTTTAAATTTATGTGCAGGCCATTGTAAAAGACATTTTTTGAAAACAGTTAACTTCCAAAAGTCAAGACATGGTTTTCCACAGAAATCTTTTCACTGCAGTCTAAATTATTTATTATAATGTCAGTTTGCAGAATGTCTTTTATGTTCTTGCAGAAATCTACAGAGAGAAAGAAGATAGACTGGCATGACTACAAAAGGATTGCAGAAGAAGCAGCTAAAACTGGTATGGGTTATTTCTCATGTATTATCATAGAAACCCCAATAATGCTTGTGTAGATTCACTTGCAGGTAGGGATGCAAAGGAAATACTACAAAGCCATTTGCTTGGCTGCCAAAGTAGAAGTCAGATTGGAATTCTCTTCTATAGAAAGCCTTGCACACAAACTCCTGTTGTCATTAACTTTAGAGGCAGTCTTTCACAAATATTGAATTTGCTTGTGACCTTCAAGCAGTTGGGCAGTTCTTTGGAGTTTTCTCATTTCAGGGATGTTTGCTCCAGCTATTATTTTGCCAATTCTCTTTTGTGGATAAATATTTTTAATGGTCTAGCTTTGTTATACAATACAGTGATTGTGCCATCAGTAGCACTTTCAGTCCAAGTCAGTGCTCAGTATTGGTTATAAATTCAATCTGTTATTACATCTTGGATTCCTTTAGTAATTTCCGTGTTGAATTTTTCTTTATTTATAGCACGCCCTTCACAGTAAGTTGAAAACAATGCTTGACTGATTTCACTTGTGCCTGCCATTGTTCTCTCACTCTTTCCTCTCCTAATCCCTCTCCCCCATTACAGATGTCAACATAATGATTAGAAGTAAATGTGTATGGTTCTTGCAGTTCACATGGTCTAAGCAGTCACTTTTACCAGTACAATTTGAATGGGGTGCAATTCAGCACAGTCTCCTTCCAAGTCCAGGAGTTACTTTCACACATAGATAAATACTCAGTAGGGTAGTTGAAAACTTCAGTGCCATTGGTGTGTCTCTAATGCTTTACCTTGCAGTCCTTTCTATAAGACCATCAAAAGGCTATCCTTATATAGCACCCTTTCTCATCTAGTCTCCTGCTCTTATGCTAGGTAGAGGAGGCAAGAAAACAAACCACTAAATGTTAAGCTTTGTGCTTGCCAGAGACCCATGACAGTACAGGACAGGAGAACATCTAATGTGAACCTAGCTTCCCTTCAGGGCATTTTTCTTAAAGAATACAATGCCATGTCCATGTTGCCCTTCTGATATCCAGTAGGGAGAAATCTTCACCCTTTAGCACAAAATGGGAGACAATATACCCTGCCAACCAATGAATCTTGTTAAAATTTTCACTAATTTCATGAAAATATTGGCTGAGTTCCTTCACAACACAGAGCTACCAGTATATTATTCCAAACAATTTCAAGATTTTAGCTCTCTCAGGCATCACCTTCAGTTGCCAAAGTTGAATATTGAGACCCTGCAGTCAATCCCCATTGCCATTTGGATAGGGGGCCTTACAGGTCCATAACACAAGGTGAACATACCTTTGTAGCATTTTTATTATTGCTTCATCTCAAATTCTTTATCAACATGGAGAAATCATTATGTCCCATTACTTAATTCATCTTGGGATAGTATCTAAAACACTCATTGCATTTGTATCTGACTTGAACCTCCCCTGAGGATGACCCAGTTGGCTCCTTCCATTTGAAGAGTCACATTTTACTTTGGGAATCTCGTCACATCTCTTATTGCAATGCAGTTCTGAACTCTCTTATTCTGCCCTGTTGTGTCAATTCATGCAAATCGCACAGAGCACCTTCACATCCTCAGTGTCTGTCTGATCAGGTGACTAGAGTATTTGTGACACTATCTCAGAAAATGATAGGATTTCCACAGGGTCAGCTGGCATTACATCACAACTTCATATCAGGAATTCTCAAATTACTAGTATATCCACCATGCCAGCAGAATATGCTAATCCACACTGCATTAACCTTTCACCCCATGTTGTTCAGTTAGATCTGTTCCTGCTGGGATTGCACAGTGTGGTACTGGTATGATGTGGTGGATACTCCAAACCTTTGACTCATCAATTGCAAACTCAAAAGCTTGATCAACATATTTCCAGAGTCTTGCAGAAGTGAGGCAGTGTGAATGCCAGCTAACCCTGATGAAGCTGGAAACATCGTCCAATAGAAATATATCAGCTAATGCATGTGGTCTTGATCACTGAATGAAGTGACGGCTCCAGTGGCCTAGTGTAAGAGTGTCCACCTCGGATGCAGGAGGTCATGGGTTTGAATCCCTGCCAAGTCATACCAAAGACTTAAAAATGGTACTAACAGCTGTCTTGCTTGGTACTCAACAATGAGAGGTTAGTGTAATTTAATTGATTCTGTTTCAGATTGAATTTCCATATATACTTTATTATAAGAAGAGTCCAACTGCAAAATTGCACAGGCCCAGATCTGCGATCACATTTTGTACTGCCAGATGGAAGTAATCAATAGAACAAAAACTATAGACCCTGATCTGCAGACATGATGTTTGGACTCAACTTATAGCTGAGTTTATATGGTATCTCGCTGATAATGGTGATTACTCATCAGTTACTTTTAGTTCTTCCATAACCCAGCCAAGTTATAATGCAAAGAATGATGGAAAGCCTGACAATAAAAAATTATATTAATAAAATGCATGTGTTAAACCAGTTAAAAACAAGACTAAACATTTGTGTCATTTTCTGCACTTATTTTCACAGGACCAGGAGAACAGGGTTCAGCAGTATCTCTCACATCAGAAGAGGAAAAGCAAAAGGATGAGTTGTACAAAGTTAACGGTTTTAATGCATATGCCAGCGATAAAATCTCCTTACATAGATCATTACAAGATATTAGACATCCTGAGTAAGTTACTGATTTATTGCATTGTCAGCAAAAACATGATAATACTTATATTGTTCATTGTGCTCCAAGAAAGTAATTCTTTTTTCTAAAACAAAGTCATTTTAATATCTTTATGTTATATATCCTTGCAGCATTGAAAGCTTATATACTTCTCATAACCTTGAGGATGTTAGCATAAGTGTTACTGTGGTGAACTTATTTCTATATATCGCTGGAAAAATATATGTTTGCAAAAGTAAAATGACTCAGTGTCTTCAAGCTCTAAAACAAAAGACTTGTCCCCCATCCAGATTCTAAGACAAAACACACATGCTTTTAAAAATTTTGTAATTTTCTTGTCACAAGTAGATTTATGATGTCATAATGGCATTTAAATTTCCTTAAGTAAATTTAAATCTGCACATGTTGATATTTGACCAATAAAGATGATGCAATATTTACTTTTTTACTTTTGTTAGACCACTCCGGTGGCCTAGAAGTTAGAGCGTCCGCCTCGAATGTGGGAGGTCGTGGGCTTAATCCCCGGTCGAGTCATACCAAAGACTTATAAAAATGGTATTAACAGCTGCCTCGCTTGACGCTCAGCATTAAGAGGTTGGTGTCAGGATATTGTGACTGGGTGGGACATCATGTTTCATGTCTGCAGCATGATGCCCCAGTGCTAGATATCACTATAAACTGACACACTGCAGACAGCATAGCGATATGACTAAAGGATTGTTAAAGCTACATTAAAAATCATATACACCACCACCACCCTTTTAGAATTATAATTGTGTTACATCTTGGGTACTTATAATTGCAATATTACTAAAAATATAAGAATTGCTTGCATCAAAAATACTTGATCATATATCAAAAAATCTGGAAGAACTCTTAATTGGTAATTTTTGCAGTCTTTGTCAAGCCTACATTAGTGAAAAATGAGACATAGTAGTCACCTTACCTGTGACAGCATTTTTGTTATGGTTTTGGTTAAAGTGTTTCAATGGGCTGAATCTGCAGACCTTGGCCATCTTGTTTTGGTTCGATTTGCCAAGACTTAACTTGAGCCACTGCCCTAGCTGTATTGGTTTTCTTCATAAAGAGCAAGGTCAGTGTATTATGGATTTAGGTTCCCGTGACTTGTATTTAAGGTTCCTGTTTTAAGTTTTACGTTTAGTTCAGTTTCAGTTACATAAATGGTTTTAGAATCATATTGTTAACAATATTAGGCTCTTTTCTTTTGATTGGATGACATATTAGGCTAAAGTGCTCACCATTACAGATCACTGCCATCTTACCTCTGTCTGCATGGGTTTGAGTCTCTGGCTCATCTAGTGCAGGTATGTGAGAAAGCTTGCTAGTAGCTTCTTTTGTAGGTCAGTGGTTCTTTCAATTTTTTTGTCTTACTTTTAAAATAATGCATACTTTTTAAATCTGTAAATACATTTTTGCAGCTGTAAATCAAAGAAGTATTGGAATCATCTGCCCAACGTCAGTATAGTTGTGCCTTTCCACAATGAACACTGGACAACACTGCTGAGACTGGTTTACAGTGTGATTGAGAGGGCCCCGAGAGAGCTCCTGCATGAAGTTATACTAGTGGATGATTTCAGCACAAAGAGTAAGAGCCCAGTTTTGTTGTCTCAGCAATATGAGGGCGAAAATAGCCTTTTTCATACATACATTGCACATTATAAAACATGCTTAAAGAAATTGGCTAGAATTATATAAAGTTTCTGAACTCACTTTTGACCGCGTTAGTACCAATTCAGCACTTAACTTCCATTACAAAAAAGATCAAAATCTATTTGCAGTTATTTGGAATAGCAAAATGTTAAATACTCAGTAGTAATGTGTGTATACACAAGTTCAATAAAACTGTTCATAATTAAAAGCATATTTTCCATTTTAGACCTTGTTGCATGTATATATACACATAATGGTTGATTGTGATTAGATTTGATGTTTTCCATTTTAAGTCCTGTATTTCATTTTAGACCTTGTTACAGTTCTATAATGAGCTGCATATCTATAATGAAACTTCCCAAACTGACCATAACTGGTAGAACAGTTTTTGGGAGCTTCATGGAATTGGTCATTAAAAAGAGGTGGCCATTTTGTAGAATGCAGTTTTGTTTAGTTGAGCTTGCTTTTGGCAGGTGGCTTGGTATAGCAATCACTGGTGTTCATGTGCACATCCTTGATATAAGGCCAGGTGACTTGATATAGCAATAACTGGTGTTCATATGCACATCCTTGATATAAGCCAGGTGGCTTGATATAGCAATCACTGGTGTTCATGTGCACATCCTCGATATAAGGTCAGGTGGCTTGATATAGCAATCACTGGTGTTCATGTGCACATCCTTGATATAAGACCAAGTGAGTATATGGTATGATCCTTCATCTGTCACATGTCTTAAAATGTACTTGACTATCTTGCACAAGTTTATACAAAAACATCCTGCTTAGAGGCATTTGAGGTGGTTCTTTTTTAGAAATGATGCCAGTTCACAATCAAATATCGCTTCTGTTACTAAAAATATATTTGTAAAATACTCTTTAATTGCATCTCAGAAACCGCAGAATTTGACCAAAATTGACAGAAAACATTCTGGCATTTAGGAGTTTAAAATTTATACAAATTATGCCAAATGACCTTTAGATATGGTAGCCAGTATTAGCAACAGAAAATCATTACATGACTTCTCAACAGACATTCACCATAATTAAAAGAATGTGACAGAACAGGGCTGCTTTACTTAAAGCAGAATAACGTTAAATGAAACAAACAGATGCCCAACAGAATTTGACAGAAAACATCCAATAAATATGAAGGCCTTACACAAATGATGTTGATCTACTCCTTATGGTTGCCATTACATAAAATAAACATTATTGAAAATAAAATTTTTCAGAATTTAGCAAACTTTTCTAGAACATGTCTTGACAAAGAAACCTTTCAGTATATGACAAAGGTCAGGATAGGATGAAGATATAAAATTTGTTAATACTATGACACAGTTGATTGCTATACTTGTACAGTCATTAGGCAGATATTGACAGGTGAGATTAGATTAAGCTCAGACAGGTGAGATTAGATTAAGCTTAGGCAGGTGAGATTAGATTAAGGGCAGGCAGGTGAGATTAGATTAAGCTCAGGCAGGTGAGATTAGATAAAGCACAGGCAGGTGAGATTAGATTAAGCACAGGCAGGTAAGATTAGATAAAGCACAGGCAAGTGAGATTAGATTAAGCTCAGGCAGGTGAGATTAGATTAAGCTTAGGCAGGTGAGATTAGATTAAGCTCAGGCAGGTGAGATTAGATTAAGTACAGGCAGGTGAGATTAGATTAAGCGCAGGCAGGCAAGTTTAGATTACAAGTATTACAGTTCAGCTTGTCTTGAAAGATCAGCTCCACATCTGATCTTTGAATTCTTAATGCTGCTTGCATTTGCAGTTACAGCTTTTAGTAATGTAGATGTTATGCTAATGTGGAGATTTATAGACATATGTACTGGTGTCTTAATTTAAGTATAACAGTGTATATAATAAACTTCGGTCTTCAAATCGTCACTGACCTGTGGCAAGTGTGACACTGTTTCTGGCCAGATAAAAAAATCACAAATCTTTCACATTCTCTGACTTAATCTTTTCAGTGGTCTAACTCATAAATTTTGTGTGTGACTAGTTGAAAGAAAAATTGTATCTACATCATAATGAGACTGAGGTTTCTAACAAGTATCACTGTAAATTCAAGTATGATTAAAAAAATCAAGGGCAAGGTGTTAAACTTAGACATATTTTCATGATTTTTACCCATATTTGCCAATGTAATATCAAGCTTGGCATTGGGTATCTGTGTTTTAAAAAAAATCAAGTTGGCTTCCTTGGTGTCATGTTCGTGATTGATAACAGTTAGACAAAGTAGGCGAATGTAAAAATGTAATTGATTGTTGTCACATGCTAAATTTTAAGTGATATTGAACTTCATTGTTTCTTATGGGTAGAAATTTTGCACAGATTTAATATGCATCTGCTCATTTTACCAAGCTCAGCCAGTTTTTATGTGGTCAGGATGAATGGTTTTCCTGAGTTCCGCATGTAATAGGAATACTCTGTATAAATATACCCAGTAAAAGGTGACCTAATGTATGACGTGTTTGTATACCATTATGAAAACTAGTACAATTGATATTTAATAGAGGTTTTAAACAGAAATGACTTTATTTTTTCTTCCAGAATTTCTGAAAGGAGAGTTGGATGAATATGTAGCAAAACATTTTAACAATGTAAAAGTGGTGCATGCTGAGAAAAGGGAAGGACTTATTCGAACCCGGTTATTAGGGGCCAAACATGCAACAGGAGAGGTGTTGCTATTTTTAGATTCCCACGTTGAAGCAAATGTTAATTACTTACCTCCCTTGTTGGGTAAGTTGTTTTTTCTTTTGTTGCCAGTTTTATAGATTGGCTCAATAAATTTCTCAATTATTGAGAATTTCCTCAAGATTTTTGGATAATTTTGATGCTTTTCACCAATTTTACATTAGTTTTGTCTATTTGAATCATTAGCCTAACAGGTTTTAAGGCCAAAAGAACATATTGGTATGGTCCTTCAACATTTATATGTTGTGTAGAATTTGACATCCAGTGTCCATCAGTGATGGCTTTTTTCAGCATGTCAATCGACTTGACCAGTTTCAACCAAGCTTTAAACAGCCTTACATATATGCCTTTTAGATTTATTTTGTTTCGGTGCTTTATGGCAAGTCAACACAAGTAGGTTATATAGTACCAAGGCAGTGAATGAACTAAAGTTACATGCCTAAGGGCGCGTAATGTTAGCTGACCTAGGCTGGTCCAATGATGGGATTCAAACCCATAATGTGAGTTCAGCATACTAACTACTGACCCACCGCTGCTTCCGTCCAGATTTATACAAATGATGCTTATCTACCATTAAACATAACCACTATTACTAAAAGTTAAACAAATTTGAAACCATATCTGAAACACTGCTGAACAGAATTAAGTCTGGTTTGACATCTAATATTTTGTGCAAAGAATCCAATCTATCATCATATTGTAACACTCCATGTGCTATATCGAAAAGACCAGAGTTCAGGACATAAAACTGATTTTTATTAAATAATAAAGGTGAGACAGAAAATGCTTTTGAATCTTGCATGATGACTTTACATAAATACAGTGTCTGTCACAACACTATCCACTTCTGATAATACAGAGCAGACTTGTTTGTCTGAATGCCAAACAGCAGTGTTATAATACACCATATTATGGTGAAATTAATTCTATTGTTATATTCCTGTGTATATTAACAACTATATTGATTTGATTGACTGTAACACGTTTTGTTACAGTAGCATGATCTCAATGGAAACATAATTTTAGTGCTAGTAAACTTGAGCAGTTGGGTGGGAGATAGTAGCTTTGTAAAGATTTACAATATAATGATTATAAGGCATTTAAATTCAATAGCAATTATGTAATAAGTCTACTTAAAATTTCTCATTACAATTTGATTCAATTTGGGTATTTTAAAGTGCCAAAGTTAATATTGGTTATGTAAAAATATATAATTGAAGGTTTTAGAATAAATGGCGAAATTCTTTTCTACTTAGATGTTCATATTTTGCTGGTCTGACACCTCTCTGCCAGTGCACATCTGCACTCATATTTATAGACATCAAATGATGTTAGTTAGCCAATCAATGTTTGTTCTTCTCAGATCGCCATAGCAGTAACAAAGTCAGCTGTTCAAATTGTATGGAAAAATGCCTCTGAACACTAAATTTAGACATAATTAAGTTGCCCTTCATTGTCCATGGTGTGCGTCTTTACTTTTAATTCTTACCTATGATTACATACAAATGAACGAAATGGACGAGCAAATTATGATGCAAATCGAGTGAGAGTACAATGTACTAATGATGCAATGAATCATAATATGGTTAGAAATAGTACCTATCGATTGCATAAAGTTTTGAACATTGCAATAAAAAAGCAAGTTTTACATAACCAAGAATTTACAATAATGAACAGTAACATTAGTTTGAACTTATTGTTCAAAAAAAGTCTTGACAAGAGAAATGTGATTCTTCGGCGGGGCACAATGATTCTATCACTATCCTGCATCTCCACTGTTTCAGTATCATAACTTCACCAGATGCTTGAAGTCACTAATTTATGGGCCTACATCATATTTCTGGTTTTGATATTCCAAATTCATGGAAGGTAAAATAATTCATTTCCTAAACTATTCATGAGAAATTCTGGCACAAAACATGCTTGGTCCAACATGGAAATGAATAGGGCACATTAACTGCTTACATGCGAACATTTTTCCACTTAATAATGTTGTCCCAGGGCTTGTAGAACTGTTGATGTCATTAGGGTACACGTTTATAAGAGATGCAACTGGCAATCTAAACAATGGTGTGTGGGTGGCATATGTTCAGGAATGGAAGAATTATTTCATGTGTGGTAGATGTTTTCAGTGACAGATCAAAATATCCCAAAGGCTCATAGGTCAACATCTGAATGTTTAGCATCCAGTAATTATCACACATTAATTGGACAATGTTTATGCATGCAAAATTGCATTCACCATTGATATACTACAAAGTAGGTAATTGCATCATGTTTTTCTGACTTTGTTTCATGCTTGTACATTATCATTATTAGTATTAGGAATGTAGTTCTTAATAGTACCTAGTATTTATGCTTGTTTAGTTAGGTGTTACAGTATATTGATACCATAACTTAAGCTAGAAAAAGCATTTAAAAATTCTCTGAACCAATGAATAGAATGTTACTCAGAGTAGAAAAACATACACTACACAGTAAAAAAAATGTCATGCAAGATTTGATCATCTTTGTCACAGTGTGTCCATGAATAAAGGTCATTCAATTTATGTTGGTGTGTGATCAAATATGAATCAAGATAAATCTGGAGAAACCTTGAAACATTTCTTCTTTGCTGCTCTTAAATTTGGCTATTATGCAGATGTTCAGCAGGTGAGCAATCTCAAAACCACTTTGGCCTCTTGGTTCATATTCTATCTTAATAGCAATAAGTCTTGATTTAGGCTTACTTGCAGACATCTTCACATTTCACCTTCACAGGTAGATTGACATGTTTAACCCTTTAACTACGACTACCGCATCTAAGCGTCACCTGTAAATAGCTCCTGAACCCCACTGATGCATATATGCAGTGTCGATAAGCCTTGTTTAAAACCTCAGTGTCACTTATAAGCACGTAGTTTTGCAGTACTAAAAACCCCAGAGTCGCATCTATGCTGACATAACTGCTATGCTAACTAAACGTTGATTGGTTGAAAGTACAAATATTTACTTATTTTTCATTATCATAACCATTGAGAAGACTGGTTACTGAACATTTTGATACCAGTTGGAAAGCTGACAGGTTAAAATTTAGACATGTGGGAAGGAAATTTCCGGCAATGTACAAAACGTGTAGTTGAGATAAACAAAAATGGATTCCTAGTCAGATATATGTGACTTTGAAGGGTTCAATACAAGCAATATCGAAGAGTTTAATGGCAGATTAACCCTTTAACTACTACAGCTGTTCTGCAGTTTCACTACTGCTGAGTGATAGTGTATCAGTTACTGAGACTACTGAGGCTGTTTGCTAGGCTGAATACTAGAGCATCATCACGGCTGACTAAGGAAACTTACAATAAACACATGGTTACATTTATATTCATTATTTCATTAGTTTCTGCTGGATTTCAGGGAAATAAAAAGCAGCTTACCTTGTATAGTGTCTGTTATTCATATATTTCCATTTTATTTACTCCTACAACAATCAGACAAGAAATCCCCATCACGTAAACTGTTTTGAATCGAACAAAATAAATTGTCATTTGATTCAAAATCACATACATCTAGTGTTGAAATGGGACTTAACATCATTATCTGATCCATTTACTAAGAATGATCCATTAAACTCTTCGATATTGCTTGTATTGTATTGTACATTGCTGGAAATTTCCTACCGGTGTGTCTAAATTTAACCTTATTTACAGAACTCCGAAGCCACTCTCGGGGAAAAAAGTATTCAGTCCATGCCTTATGAAAATGGAGAAACATGGTAACAATTGCAAGACTGGTAGTAGGTTACTAAGTCATTCATTGGTGGTTGTTGGAAATCTTCAGGAAAAAACCCACCTTTGTTTCCTATCCCTTTATTAAACTGCCTATAAGACTTAAAAGTCTTTTGCCATTTGAAACTAGATTATGGGAGAACTTCCTATTGTTGAGTGGGATGTGACTGCACATTCCTCTGCCGCCAATCTATTTATTGAAGAATTTTTCTGGTACCAAAGCCAGTACAAATTTAGATTGAAAATAATTCTCAGCTAGATCAATGGATCCTTATTGATTTAAATATATAGATGTTGTGATCAGTTAGCCTTTCCATGAAGACGGAAGAATTTACATTCCAGTCTTGATCTAACATATACTCTCATGTCCATATCTCTCCAGTGTAGTAGAAATTCCTTATGTTTACCAATTTCTAGCTCTGCCATTCATCCTCAATCACAGCCCATGGGTGTTTATGAAGAGCATCAACTACATTGTCTTGGAAAAAGTTGGTAAGCTCAGGCTTGATACTAGCAATGTACACCATTATATCACTTTTCACCCACCAGGGTTTTATAGTGAATAGAGAGAACGGCATATCTTATTCCCTCTTAGCACGCCATCTGGATATGGAATTTTAGACCCATTTTACTCTTGTTCATTTCCCTTAAATATAAATTGCACTGATTCCTGAGCTTTCAGCAGAAATTTCATATAAGCGAGTGCCTGCAAGAAAGTTTCTACAACTTATCGCTTTACTTAATGCTATGGCAGATATGTTGTATGGTCACTTTGATATGCACTCATTGCAGACGGTACTTGTATGTCAATGGCATCTCATTTGCAGTTGTCTGAATCAAAATGTCTAGATTTCAGCAAAGATAAACTGGGTCCCATATTAGTGGCAAAAACAAGCAAACGTTTATGGCAGTTATTCCTCAGAAGAAGTCCAGACCTGATGTTACTGTTTGTGTGGATGTATGGGTCTCGCCTGTTGCCTCATGTCACCTTGGCAAGGAGTGACTATGCCCCAAGAAGAAGGCACTTGATATAAACCTTTTGGAATAGCGGGCTAGACTTTGAATCTTTCACTGTTGGAGAGATCAGTTGTGCAGGAAAGTGATCCCGGTCATATTGGATATTTTATTTATGGTCACCTTGTCAAACACATGGAATAAATCACTGACCAAGGAGATCTGATTTGGGGATTTCTTCTGGTGCTTCCAGCACAAGATAACACTCCAGGACCAAGACATATCTGGCCGACTCAATGTTTTGTCCAAATCTCTGTCATGAAGGGCCTGACTTAGAATATCAAATGGTCCATTCTTGCAGAAGATTTGCACACTTTGGGGGCATCCAATAATATATTTACTTGTAATGAAAAGAAATCTATGTTGCTTTTATTTGTCTATCCATCCCAGCTCCAGAATCTCGGCTGTGGACATGCTGGTAGTAAATTGTCATATGACTGTGCCTTTCTACCAACTGTTTTGATTCCAAGATAATTTCAAAACCTTGGAGACAAGACTGGCAAAATGGTTCTGGTAGCTATTCTTAGATGAGACAAAGTCCTGCATGAAAAGTCTGCTCAGCCTAATGATGGATGTCTCCAGGAAAATCCCAGAAAAATTCAACCAGCTTTAACAAGCTTGCTCACATGTTTTTCAACTCTGCACAGACTGGCATTTTTTTCATGTTTTGACTCTTGTTATATGCTTCTTGTGTATAAGAGTTATATCCATTTGTTGTGGAGTGATTCTCATATGCAAGGCATCATCCCACATTAATGGTTGTATGCATGAATTCCTCCCACAATCAAAGGTTTACAAGAGAATATGGCAGGTTTTAACAGACTTGGGCAGAGATAATATCAACATTTTCTTGAATACTTAAATCTCTCAGCAGGCAAACATTTTACTCTGGCTTTTTGAGGAGAAAAGGTTAGCTTATGTCACTATCAGGGGACATCACTCCATGATTTCTGACACATGCAGACATTATGATAGAGTGAATATAGGACATAACAAAGACATATTTGATTTTGTTTGACAACTTTGGAGTTGTCCTAAGTGGAATATTTCAAAGGTTTTGACTTGGCTCAACTCGTATTCATTTGAACCTAAAGCAAGAACCTCATTGAAACTTATCTTGCAAGACAGGAATTTAGATAAAAATAGCATGGTGAGTGAGCTGGATTTCATAGGTAAAAGCAGGTTGCACTCTCTAGGCAATCTGAAGGATGTAATTTGCTGTCTCATTACACTGAGAGGAGCAGCACTTCAAGACCTGGACCTTACTCTCAATGTTACTTAAAATGCACTGGGAAGAGGTGCTGACAATTCTTCTTTTAAGGTGGGAATAGAGTATATAACCCCTCAAGCCCAGACTTTATGGTTGAAGTAGGTAATAGACTCCATATTCAGAATTATCACCAGAACAGATACACCTCATGAAGATTTCTGCTTGTGATATTAGAGCTGTTCTGACAAGTCTTGTATTTGATCCCATATATAATAAAAACCATTGGCTGGCATGGACAGTCAGCCTTCTTCAGTGTTTATCTCCAGGATGAAAATTTAATCTGGGGGAAGAGAGGTAAAGTGCATGTGATCCAAATGACAACCAGAGACATTTATTTTTAGGTCAGCACAAATTTCTCATGAGCATGGGTTTAGTGCTTTCAGTGGTTTCACACAAAGTTTTTCCTCAGTAAATACAAATTATTTTTCCTCATCTGAGTGTTGTTGTCACATCTTACATGATCGTCAGTTGTTCAATCTTCATGTTAGGAATGGGGTTTTGATTCTTGTTATAGGGAATATTCCCTCAAAGGACGCTAATGGTAGAGGTTGAATGCATTCCATATCCTAACACCTCTTACCTATTTTCCTAATGTTGGAAATGTATTTGACAGAAAAATTACTTTGTTTTTGTAAATTGTTTCTAAATGAATACTCTCCCAATCACAAAAATGCCCACACTTCTTCACATACATGAGTATCTCTGTTTATATATCATTTAAACTGGTAAACAACTGGAAGCCATCTAGTATTGGTAAAGGGAGGTAATGGACAGGAGTGTCTTCCCTTTGTCTATAGGATATGTAGATGCAAAAGATGAAATGCGTCTCCAGGATTGCTGGATTCGAGAGGTAGCAGTGCTTCTTTTCCAGAGTTAATGTAATCAGGTAGGCATTTTCGGAGAAACATAATTTACTCTAAGAGACTGGAAGCAGGGCAATCTTTACAGTAAGGGGTCATAATTCCCTCCTGCTCTTACCTATTCCCCAGATGTATTTTGATAAAGTAACATATTTGTAGGAGAAACCAACTGTTATAATAAAATAAGTTTGTTTGATAATACTTACCCAATAATAATACATGTAAACCCTCTCAAGATCTCCCCCAGTTACACTTCTGGGATGAATGTGAACATATGCACCAATTGCAATTAATGCTCTGATTCTATTTTGCACCAATCCATCTATTCAAGAGGAGATCATTCACATTTGACTTCCACCTTTTTCAATCAGCCTGTTTTGGAACTGTTTTATTTCTAATTTATTATCATCGGCCAATCATTATCAAAGATGCATTGTACCCTAAAATATGGTTTCCTTGAAAGTACCTTTAAATTAATTAAAACTTTGTCTTACCTGCTATATTCTCAGTCCATGTTGAATTTAAAGTCCATTTCACTATTATGCTAAGCACAGTAGCTTTGTCAGATTCAGTGTAACGTTTACAAAACATGAAGTGTCCTAGTTAATTGTATGGTTGTTTTCAGATCCAATAGCTGAAGATTACAGGACAGTGGTTTGCCCTTTCATTGATGTGATAGACTTTGAGAATTTTGCATACCGCGCCCAGGATGAGGGGGCCAGAGGGGCATTTGATTGGGAGTTTTTCTATAAACGTCTTCCACTTTTGCCAGAGGACCTAGAACACCCAGCAGAGCCTTTCAGGTAAGAGCTGTAGTCTGTTACACTGAATGTTTTGCCAAGAGAGAGAGAGAGTAATATATAACACTGTAACACTGAATGTTTTAGAGAGAGGAAGGGAGGGAGGGAGAGAGGGAGAGAGAGAGAGAGAGAGAGAGAGAGAGAGAGAGAGAGAGAGAGAGAGAGAGAGAGAGAGAGAGAGAGAGAGAGACACACCTTGGCAGATCAAACAACATGTGTTGGATTGAGTTGTCTCCTTAGGATGTAGTGCCTACTAACTAATACCATGTAACAGTGGTGCATTGTACATTGACCAGGAATGGTGGAGGCAGTTGACTTCAGAAGGATACTTTATAAGTTTAACATTGAAAGTATGACTACATACCAGAAGGAAATCTTTACTTGTGTATTTGAGTGAAAGGTATTTATACAAACACAGACCAGCAGTGGAAAACTGCTTATTTATCAGTTCATTCAAGTTATGTGCTCCTCTTGTCTCAGTCATGTAGGAATAGCATTTAAACATGAACAACTTAATTTTGATTGGATGCAGCGGCTTGCTGCCACATCCAATGAAATTCACAGACCGGAAGCACAGAAATATCTGCTTGATATGCCAATGTGTAGATAGGGTTATCATATTGGAACCTTGGCTTGCAAATATGGGGAGTTAATAGGTTACAATACATTAGGTACTATATATTACATCAGGCATTGGTGATCTAGAAGTATCTTTCTCAAAGGTAGAAATACATAATATTCACATACTGATACAAAAGGAACACTAGATTGGATCCAAGTATTACAAATAATTCAAGTGTTTTTGTGAAGTTAAGCGGAAAAGATTTTGCCAAAAAATATTAAGAAAATGAAAATTTTAGTTGCTAGAGTTAACAATCATTTATGAAAAAAATGGAATACAAATTTGGCAAGCTGACCAAATTTTTCTTACAAAATGAAAGATAGAAGCTTACTAGATTAGAGGACAGTTTTTGAAGGGAAAAAAAAAGAAAATCCAAGATGTAAATATAGACATTATTTTCAGCAATTAAGACTTGCTATGTTAAATAGTTTAATAAAACTAGAGTCTTGGTGATTAACAGAATACTTTACTTTTCACCCAGAAAGCAGCCTTTAGGTCATGTTTGATTTTCACTCTTAGACAGCAAAATTTGACTGAGTTACAGCCCCTATTCTTAGAGTTTGCCCCTGCGTCTTAAGCTAAGAGTTCATATATTTTAATTATATTAGTGGAGTTATCATATTAGATAATTTTAATTATATTTGTTTTATTGTGTACAGGAGTCCTGTCATGGCTGGAGGATTGTTTGCAATAAGCACTAAGTGGTTCTGGGAGCTGGGAGGATATGATCCAGGCCTGGATATCTGGGGGGGAGAACAATATGAACTGTCATTTAAGGCAAGTCTAATGTTTTGACATTTTGGTGCACTTCTTGTAAAACAAGTTCATAAATATACAGAATTTGGATTTGAAACTTTTACTGGGTCTAAGACCACTCTGTGCCTTTGAACTGTTTGTCTTCCTGTAAAAAATTATTTTGAATCAGTTTATAACATCCATATGACATCATGTCACATGTGGAAAAATCTGTTTATTATAGCCACATGACATCATGTCACATTACAGGTGATTTGAGGCCAAACAATTTTATCATGATGTTTTCTCATGCAGTAATGCAAAGTTTTCTTTGGGTGAAAAGCCATCTTAAAGTATGAAAACTTTCTGTGTTGACTGGTTTCTTTAAATTTTGATCAGTGGTGTTTTGCAGGGGTACGTCTAGGATGTGTGGTCATGAAAATCCACCCCACCCCCAAATTTATGATTTCCTGTCAAATTTTCAGTTAAGAGCAGGCAGAGTTGCACAGAAAATAAGAATAGTTATCATTTTTAAATTTTTTTAAAAAATTTAAAATAAATTTTCTGGGTTGTCTAATACTGGATATGTTGTCTTAGTGTAGCTGTGAAAAACGTCACATATGTCCTGTGTGTCATTTGTTCAAATCTGTTTGATTACTAAATAAAGTCATGTTTGATGTTGGGACTAGTTTGGCAGGACAGTTCATTAAATGGCAAAACCAGTTCAAATTGACCCTTACATTATTTTAGCAGTAACATTTCTAATGACACCCAGAGTGCAGATGTTTGTCTCAATAGGCATGGTGACAATAAAAGGACAAATTCTCAGGTTATTCACATATTAGATGATGCTATTGTTGAATTTGATGTACCTAAAGATACCAGCACTAGTGTCAAGAGAAACAAAATACTCATTCAATTCAGAATGGAAACAAAATTTACAGTGCTGGAAACGAATAAAAAAAAATTAGCTGTTTTGCACATGATGCGTAAAGTCTGGCAAAGAAAATTCATTCACACCTGGAAATACTAATTTCAAGATGCCAACCCTTGACAGACATGTTGAATTACAAAATCATAAACAGGAAATTCAGGATTTAGAATGAAATGAAAATGGTAAAACTAAATTCATGACGACTGTGAATCAACATGCAGGAAAGGAAATATGTGACATTTTTAGATATAAGAATTGTTACAAGTCTGTGCTCTTAAAATAAGTTAAAAAAAGAGCGAAAGACAACAAGCTTTGTAAAATTTAACAAATATAATTTATTTCCCTAGAATACAAAGTGAAAATGAGAAAAAAGAACTTATGGTATTGCACATTAAATCCCACAATAATCCAAGAATTACAGACATAAGTTCTAATAATTAAAAGTCCTGAACAAACCTCGGTACAAGTGCTGAAGAAATCCAAAAACTGAACGTGATTATGTGTCTGTTAATAGCTTATTGAGTGTTGATATGTCAATAGTATTTTGTTGAATCACATAAATATTGTTCTATGTTTGAATACACTATAAATTCTAGTGAATTTCTCTATCCAAGAATTTTATCTGAGCACTTTTACATTTCCAAAGAAAATAATCACTTAAATTCAATAATTTGAAGAAAAGATTCCTCCGAACTGGACAAAACATAATACAGCTTGAATGTGCCAGATGTTAAAGCATGAATAACGAAGTCCTCACAATTATAAGATTATATAATTCTCAACTTAACCTCGAGTCACAATTAACATTTTCTATAAATAAAAAAAAAATAATGGAAAATAATATACTAGAATGATCCTGATGTTTACAAAATCAAAACCATAACCTGGATTACACTCAGGAAATTCCAAAACTTAGACCTAATTAACATTTTTACTTCTATTAATAATTTAATTTAATGTATTCATTGTTGTTTACACAAAATAAAATAAAAGGTCAGTCAGATCAAGCAGAAATGTACTCAGTTTGGACAAGGTCAAGTCCAGCATACAATGTTGCATTACAATAGCATGTAATGAAATAAAAAAATTCCAAAACAACAAGCAAACAATTAAATATACATTACACCTCCTAAACCCAATCTTTGTAGCTTTATATGCTTGGTGTGCTCTGACACATCAAACGATCTAGATCACATCTTTAGGATTTTGGCTTATGAAATTAGAGTAATCTTGGCAAGCAGCTACAACTTTTCTATATGACGCATTATAGAAATTGTTGATTGGCATGCAGTGTCAACCCTCTCAAGTATTTATCTCCAGAATTTTGCTCCACAGAGACAAAACCTGAATCCTTTGAGTCCTCGGCTCAGTTGACCACAATCCTAATAAAACCAACACAGCTTATTAGCTTTGCTAGGTTCACTGTGAATTTTGATGGTAAAAAAAATTTCAAAAATCTTCTTAATCTGATAGTGGTCAAGGGTCACATGATTATAGTCATTGCTCTAAGTAGGATTGTGGCTTATTATTCACATAGGCAGTCCAATCTATCTTCCCTAGAGGATATGCGATGTATAGTTAGTTAGGATGCTCAGCATTTCCTCCTTCTATTACCTATTCTCCTAATGTTGATGTGATCAGAGAATGTATTCATAGGAGAATGCACATTTTTCTAGTTAATTGTTTCTCAAAGAACAAATACACAGTCATGTTACTAAAAGACTTAATCATATTACTTTAAAGACTTAATCAAATTACTTCAAGACATACCTAACCACCCCACTTTATTGGCATCCTTGTTAATAATTCACTAGGCTTTAAACTGTCAGCAACTAGTGGTGGAAAGAGTAGGTAATGGGCAAGAGTTATTGCCCTTTGTTTAGATGATTGAGACTGAAAAGACAAAGCTTTGTCTTTTAGATGGGCTGGATTTTGGAGGTAGCAGGCTTTTATCCCTAATGTTAATGTGATCAGGTAAGTATTCTCAGAGAAACATAATTTACTAGAAAAATATGCTCTTTTAGAAATTCATAAAATTTGCACAGGTTGAAGATTATAGACTCCTCTTATCAAGTAACCAAAGGAAAGAAAGGGTATATTGATGAGTTGATTTTTTATTTTTCAGTAAGACACAACAGGCCATAAATTACCAAAGATTAGAACTGAAACGAATACCAAATTTTTTTATTGGAATATTAATTGAATGCATTATTGCAGGATTAAAATTGGTGAATGTTAATAAAACTGTCTAATCTATGCTCTTTTCTTTTATTTTAATTGGCATTTATATATGCTCCCCAACCCCATATCAAAATGCATTGAAATCACAGTGAATTTGATCATCCAAAACAAATTAAATTATATTTTAGTGGTCTCAAATACATTATTTGCAGATTTAGACTAAAAATCAGATGACTGTTCAGACAGTGGGGTGCCGCTTTTTACCATAGCAAATTACATAAAGTCATCTTTTAGCTTTTACAATGGACTCCATAGCACAGCAGATAACATTAAGTCAGAATTTACCTTTGACATTGAACTCTATTTAATTTAATATACATTTAATGTCACATTTTTGTGAAAATTGGATAAAAATGAGAACGATATCTCTATTTAAACTGGTATATTATTAATACGGTGACAGTCTACCACCATTTAATGTCATCCAGTCTTTTAATACACCCAAGAATAGATATTCACATTTTTATGCACTTTGAAAATTTTGCATTGAAAATTTTGCATTAAAATTGTTACAGATGTAATTCTAATTGCATAGATTCAATGTTTTCAAAAGAATTTTAAGCATCTAGGAGATGTAGAGTTTCACATTTGACAAATGAAAGCTCATTACAGTTTCAGTTAAATTAGAATGCATTTTTTTATTTAGGAGCTTTTTTCTACTTATGTATGATTATTCATTTAGTTATGGCAGTGTGGTGGCAAGATGGTGGATGCCCCATGTTCTCGGATTGGTCACATCTACAGAAAGTTTGCTCCATTTCCCAATCCAGGAGTTGGGGATTTTGTAGGAAGGGTAAGTGTCACTTGCCTTTTTTAACACACTTATATTATCATCACATCCTCTCTCATTATAGACAAAAATTGTTTGGATGCAATGCCCATGTTGAAAATCCTTGTCATACTTCAGATGATGTCATGGTGACATTTTGATTTGTATTGCTATAACTCGAATTCATTCATACACATTGTTATTGTGCACATGACCTGTCATCATGTGAATCATATCAGCTTTTTTATTTGTTCTAATTCAGAACTTGAATAATCTTTGTTTTGGTTGTTTACACTGAATTCTTTGTGCAAACCAAATCTTATCCACTCATTCTAAAGATCTCATACATTTCAAAGATCTCAAACATTTAAAAGGATCCTATGTTTATCTGACAATTTAAATTAAATAATGTGAGAAAAATAATCAGCCATGTGTCTGAGTATTAGATAGGAACATTTCACCCTCTGGTTTGTAAATTATGGATAGGAACTTCTAAAGTCTTTTTCCTGCCTACGAATCGAAGAATTATGACTCCATGGTGTGATTCCCCTAATCCGCATCAGTTTGTACTTTAGTTGTTAATCCACATATAGTGTTTATCAGACTGTATACAGGTTAGACCTGATCTAGTGTCATATGTTTATCCAGAACTCCTTGTTTTCGCTAGTGGCTAAAATTCACCTTTGATATAATCATAAGGATATGAATTAATTTGAGTGAAATGTAGCAACTTCAAAATCCTTCCACGGTGATCTTTGCTGAAAACATTCTGCACCAAAATCTGGATATTGTTGAAGGAACACAGTGGTAATTTATCAAAAAAGTTTGCAAAACATTGTTAATGTTTAATGTATGTCATGATGTGAAGAAGGTAAGATCTAACATGAGAGTGACAGTAGAAAACAACAACTGTACCCTGTTTTGATCTTTAGAAATAATTTTGTGACCTGTTTTAACTGTCTCATAAAAATGTTTTACAGACACATTAAAATGATGGATTTCATCCCTATAAACCATATTAACATTTCAGAGGTAGAAAATGGTGGTAATATATGCATCAGAGTGTTAGCAAATGAATGACTTGTGTAGAGAAGCAAATATCACATCTGAGGTTTTATTTCTTTCACAGACAAATCTGAAGGTGTGCCTCTAATAGGTTTTGTTTCATCTGTACCTTTTTGAGCAGAATTATGACCTTTGTCAGCCAACTTTGTATCTGTAAACGGTATGTTCTTTGTAATCAACATAGATCAAGAAACATTTAACCTAGACAATTCAGTTTGATGTGAACATTGTTTCATGGGCCTAGATGCATCTTCTATGGGTTTTAGTCTTACCTACACCTTTTGGGACGTAGTTATATGTTTTACATAGTGTGTTGCTTTTACAAAGTTCACACAACCTTGAAGAGTACATCAGATTTGGAGGTTACCTTGAAAAAATTAAGGTTATTTAAAAATATTACTGGAGAAATACTTCTTCAATAGTGCATGTACAGTAGTCCCCCTCTTATATGGCCACCTTCTCTACACCGGGAAAGTGGCCTTATAAGGCGGGTGGCCTTTCCAGAGGGGGACTAATTTTTTTGTGAGAAGTATATGTACGTAGTAAGAAAGCTTCATTTTTCAAAGCATTTAATATCTTCTTTTAAAAGCTACATTAAATATTGAACGGTTCTTTTGCTATAATAGTTGACTTATTTCAACTGAATATGCATTAATACTTCTTGGCGTAAGCGTGATATGCGAGCGGGTGTTGTCATACACATTGCAGAACCATTCAAAAACGTCATTTGAATCTTGGTACATACGCAATTCTCTTTCTATTTGCTCCATTTTCCCACTGCTGCTAAATAACTTATTGGTTACGATGTTATTTATTCGAGTCTTTTCAACATAAAATTGTTTTATTCGAGTCTTCTCTACCTAAATTTGTTTGACCAGTCCCACTCCCCACCTCACCCAATATCGAAGACTATAATAACTGATGTTTTTTGAAATAATCATCTTTGTTTACGTGATGACAGGTTAATGTTTGGTAATGAGTTATTCCGATGTTGCTAACTGTATGCGATTTAATTATGCAGATGACATATTTGTTGAGTGGACGAAATGCTTTCTTCGTAAAGAAGCGACAAGTTGTGTTGTCACATGATTTTTCGATCTTTGTCTAGTACCCTGTTTCTATTTTTAGCCAATGCTGACCATGTGATCTTGACATTACGTCTAGTTATAATCATCAATGTTGCAACTACAAGACTGATAAAATAAATTTTTTCTGCATTTAAACAATATGCCATATATTTTTAAAGGCAGCGATTGTCACGTGATTCATTAGTCACAGTCTGGTACCCTATTGTTTTTTATATTTTTTTTTTACTCTAAGTGTGAAAAAAGACTCGGATAGGTACACAGATTTGATCGGAACAATAGAACATCATGGCTGTTAGAATTTATAAACTTTACAGTTGTTGTGTAATAGCCACTAATTATGTAAGTTATCAAGCTCAACCTCTTGCAAAGAGAAGCCATTAAGGCTATCAAACCATTTTCCGTGTAGACTTTAATCTTGTGCATAAATATTGCCAATTCTCAGATGTTACTACTATTAATAAGTGTAATCTTAACAATTATCAGTGGATAAACCAGACATCTTAGGATAACCTGCAGTAAGGATGTAAGGATTACTTTAACGTATGAATTAAAATTTGAGTCTTTCTCGGCTTTATGGAATAAATGTGGCTTCTCGTGAGGTGTAAAGGATATAATATTAACCTTAGTGGTACCTGTAGAACACTTTTTTGAAGAACCAAAACCTGACCTCGGGAATTAGAAATCAGATTACTTAACACAATTAGAAAAAAATTGTTCTAGATACATATTACAAGATAAAATGCGGCCGCTTGTGAGGGGTAAATTTTATGTTTTTTGCAAAAATATGCTGGCTGCTGGTCGTGTTAGCCGGGTGGCCTTTCGTGAGGGGTAATTTTGAACACAAATTCGTCGGTGCCTTCAGATTTTGGCTGTAAGGAGCAGGTGGCCGCTGGTGAGGGGGGCCATTCAAGAGGGGGACTCCTGTATTTATTAACAAATGCATTTCATTGGAAAATAATAATATTACTAATATAAACTTCAGGAAAGAAATGAAGGTTAATTCATAAAGTAAGAAGCAGTCTTTTGGAACTGTACATTTTGTGTTGGGTCATCTACATGTTCAGTAAGACTTCCAGTTGGGTCACTTGTCTCTTGAGCAGGGCTTCCAGTTGTATTACTTGTCTGTTCAGTAGGACTTCCAGTGGAAACACTTGTCCATTCAGTAGGACTTCCAGTTGGGTCACTTGTCTACTATTCAGGAGGACTTCCAGTTGAATCACTTATCTCTTCAGCAGAACTTCCACTTGGTTGTCTTGTCTGTTAGGTTGGACTTCTATTTTTGTTTAGTCATATCCTTTCTTAGATTTTTAGATTTGTATATGTGAGCTTGCCACTAAGTACCAGTGTTCTTATTTAATGGAGGGAAACAGAATGGAATTCACTCTTACTGATTGTTTTTTCGTATTCAAATGACTTTAATACTTCTGAAAGTTCTTTATGTTATGAATTATTTTTTTTTATCAGACACCTATTTCTAACAATATATTGTAAGATTGGAATTTTAGCAAAAAGACTGCATGCAAATAAGTTGATCTTAATTGACGTAATCATCATTCAGTTTTTACAAGTTGAACTTAATTCCAGAACTACAAGCGAGTAGCAGAGGTGTGGATGGATGAATATGCACAATTCTTGTATGACCGCCGACCACACTATAAGAACATTGATGCCGGTGACCTGACAGAACAGAAGGCAGTTAGGGAGAGACTGAAGTGTAAATCATTCAAGTGGTTCATGGAGGAAGTTGCTTTTGACCTTCCAAAGGTCTATCCACCTGTAGAACCACCACCAATTGCATGGGGAGAGGTAAAAGCTTTACAAATGCAGTACACAGTGTCAAGCTTGACATATGGTCACCACTCTTAAAAGCTTTACAAATGTACAGCACTATCAAGCTTGACAAATGTTCAGTACTCTGACGAGTTTGACAAATGTACAGTACTGTCAAGCTTGACACATGTTTAGCACTCTGAAGAGTTTGACAAATGTACAGTACTGTCAAGCTTGACAAATGTTCAGTACTCTGACGAGTTTGACAAATGTACAGTACTGTCAAGCTTGACAAATGTTTAGCACTCTGAAGAGTTTGACAAATGTACAGTACTGTCAAGCTTGACAAATGTTTAGCACTCTGACAAGCTTGTAAAATGTATAACAGTGTCAAGCTGGACAAATGACACCACCCTGACAAGCTTGACAAATGTACAACAATTACAAGTTTGACAGATGTACAAAACTCTGTCTGAAAAGATGATCCTTCTACAAGATAAAATTAACTGGAATAAATGGTGACATGGTTCCTGTTGGTTAACTTCTGTGGCAGTTCAGCCAAACAGGTTTTAAAATGTCATGTTAACAAAGTGACTTAATGAAATGTCTTCCTAAAAATGTATTGCACGCTGACTTTATTTGGAAGTGTTTTAGTCATTTTAAGGTTACCTGCATTATTTTAAGTCTTCAAAAGGTTTGTACGAGTTATATTTGGTATCTCTGAAGAGGCGTCTTAAATAGTCATTTAGGAGGGCAGCCACCAATCTCTTAGATATTACAGCACCAGTGATGCGATAAATATACAGTATATTAATGAGTACACTAAGAACTACTACATGTCCACTATTTTTAAAATTGATTTTTCCAAACCATGAATATTTTCAGACATTTCTTCTCCCAGCATGACCCATATTAGAATGTCCTGTACCATCATTTTCAAAACAACTGATGCTTTTAGGAACTTCTTTTCCCAGCATGAATCATATTGTAACGTCTTGTGTTATACAGTACAGTATCTTGATGATAGATGTTGGTTATCTTGGCAGTGTGTGATCAATTGAATCTGGTGACACATCCATGTAATTCAGATGTTGAAAATTTTATATGAAGACTTTGACATCATACTTCAGAATAATTCATCAGCTCATCAGCTCTTAATTTCAAATAGCAATATAGAAAAAAATTAGAGGCCATTTTCTTTGCCAGATTTTATGAATCGGTGTCTGAAATCATATTTTCACAAATGTGCTTTTACTTTTGTGTATTACACAAAAGAATATAGAATTCAGACTTATCCTTTGTTTGTTTTACAGATACGAAATACTGCAGCTGATTTGTGCATTGATACAAAATTCAAAGGTGGAGATCAGAATTTTGGCGTTGAGCCTTGTGTCAAAGATGGAAAAGGTGGAGGTGAACAGGTAAGAAAACAATATGGACAATAAGTGGTTTGCCATTTGGCCTCTCAGGCTTTAAAAGTATCCCCGCTCACTAATTATCATATCGCTACGATGTCTGCAGTGTGGCAGTTTATAGTGATGTCTAGCACTGGGACATCATGCCACAGACATGTAGCATGATGTCCCACCCAGTCACATTATCCTGACACCAGGCCGACCAGTCCTAACACTAACTTCTTAATGCTGAGCGTCAAGCGAGGCAGCTGTGAATACCATTTTTGTAAGTCTTTGGTATCATTCGACCGGGGATTGAACCCATGACCTCCCACATCTGAGGTGGATGCTCTAACCACTAGGCCACCAGAGCGGTTAAAAAAAAAATGTAATGACAATTAACAAAGGCAAAATTCAAAGATAGTTCATATCTTCTGCATAGTATGGCTATTAATACAAACAATCATTTAGTGTGAAAATATGAGCTTGAAATTATTTCACTCAAAGAGTTTTTTACATTTGTTCCGTTATTCACAACAGCTCTGTTGATAATAAATTAAATATTTTGTAAACATTAAAAGAAAAAATGGACGAGTAATTTTGTCTACCTTAATATGCATTTCCTCAGAAAAAATTGGGATAAATGCTTAAGTGATAATGGGCTCTCCAATGGAATAATTTTAAAAATATTAAAAAATGGATAACTACTTGACTTCATTAGAACCTCTCAAAGAGAAGATAAATTTTTTAAAAAAATTGGGACAATTGCTTGACATGATTATGGGCTCCATATCCAACAAATATTTTTTTTTTAAATTATACATTTAAGTGAAGAAAAAGGGGGAATTTGTTGATGTACATGAGTTAAGGTAATTTTACATTATGTTTGTTCATCATGTCCTAGCAGTATTGGGCCAGTTCCCATGTTCTCAGACATAACAGTTGGTACATTGGTGATAATACAACCAATCATTTGTAGCTCACAATTTAATTGGTAAATCGTCCACTTAGATTACCTATCTGCAGAACTTGAACAGTATTTGTCAAGATGATGACCTTTTTGATACATTTTAATTTTCAAAATGTTGACAATGACAAAAATAATATATATATATATATATATATATATATATATATATATATATATATATATATATATATATATATATATATATATATATATATATTTCAAAATAAAAATGGTCTTTAATATTCAAGTGTACCTTTATACCAAAGACATGCAATTAGGCATATTTCACGGAACAAAATTTTGCATCAGTAAGAGATCATTTTAAATAAAATTATGAACATGGTTTCAGATAGAGATAAATGATATATCTTGTTGATGTTTTATATCTTTGCATACCAATTATTGGTGCTTATTGTCAATATCATAAAACATCTTATCACATAGTCGGTAAACTTTACTCACATTGTGTGCAGTTTCATATTTTTGATATACATGTGAACTTCACTTATGTCATTCTGATTGGTCCAGATAAGCCCATGAAATTATTGTGCACGATCCTTTTTGGCTGAGATCATGGGAAAACATTTTTAATCCCACTTTCTGGAATGTTTTGCTTTGAATGAACATTTTTTATAATGACTCATGAAAGGAAGTTGAGGAAAAATTATCTCAGCTGTCTGAATATGGATATGTTACCCCCACAGGGGTTTGTTATGTCATATTTAACAATCTCATCATAAGAAAAATGGTGTAAAACTACAAGACAAGAACAATAAGGAGTAAAAGTAAGTGGTGGCGGGGGGGAGGTATGTATATCTGTAACATGCATATAGAATCCACCGTATATGCAAGCATGGTTTAAATGTTAACTTAAAGAAGTAAATAAACTCACCTTTGTTCACAAAATTATCTAGACACGAATGGGTCTCTTAACTGACAGAACTTTATCCAACCACAGCATCTTTACATAGCATATATGGGATGTAAATCCAACACTAAAAGAAATTTGTTGACATCTTCTGTACAGTCTGTTGTTCCAAATCAAACACTGCAAATGTCCAGTCACAAATGCATTGCAGTAAATGTGGGAATTTTTGCATCTGGTAATTCTATTTCACATAAAAATCACAACAGTGTAATGTTTAGTTCTGAAAGTGGCATTTTAGGGTAAACATGTACTCTACTATTGGCCTGCTGTACTGTGTACCATATCAAACAGTGTGGCAGCATCACGTTACATTGATCATTCAGTTTTGAAAAATGATTTTGTCGTTATAAAATATTCTGTTTATTCAGATGGAAGCTTTTTTGATTTATAGTTTGTAAAACAGTGGGATCTACTTTTACCAGTTCAGCTTTGTCTGGGACTATATTTTATGCACAACAAATGAAAGGTGCACCGTCTGTCAGAATGAACAAAAGTATTTGTTCTTTTTTCTATCTAAATAATTTCCACTGAAATAAAAACTGTGAAAAAAGATTCTCAAATGGGTAATGATTTAATATTAAATTTATAAAAATCATTGAATAATATCCAGCTTTTGCTTGCCAAAGCTTGCATAAACTGGATATTATTCAACTTGTTTCATAGATTCAATATTAAATAATTCCCATTTGAGATCCTCTACTTGTGGTTAAGGTCAGTATCATACAACATTCTGTGTTTGTTGTCAATATATTACATTTGGTGCTTCATATCAATATCATACAACATTCTGTACTTGTCAATAGCTTACATTATGTGTGTATTGTCAATATCGTACAACTTTCTGTGCTTGTTGTCAATATCTTAAATTTTGTGCTTAATGTCAATATCATACAACATTCTGTGTTTGTTGTCAATATATTACATTTGGTGCTTCATGTCAATATCATACAACATTCTGTACTTGTCAATAGCTTACATTATGTGCTTAATGTCAGTATCATACAACATTCTGTGTTTGCTGTCAATATCTTACATTTTGTGTTTATTGTCAATATCATACAACTTCATTTGGTGCTTAGTGTCACTTGGTGTGCTCTACAGATAATATGAACTTCTGAAAGAGTGACTGGTGTAATATGAAGTTGTTTACATTTGCAACATGCCCAATGGAGAGAATGTTGGTATACCTCTATGTTACTTTCATGTACTGACCTTAAATGTCTTTGAATATTGTGTTTGTGGAAATTGTGCGTCATCAAAGCACAAAGCTAACTAAAATGATTGTTCCCTTGTGTTAAAAGAATGAGCCTGAATTAGTCTAAAATACACCATCTTAAGCAGCTTTTAAAATAGGGAAACAAATTTTGCCAGACTAGACAGTACCAGCTTCTGAAAGCACAATGAACGAATTACCAAATATATAAAATGTAAAGAAGTTATTTGTTCTTTTTTTACAATTTACCTCATAAGTCCAGGAAGTGAAAATAACCAAGTGGAGCTAGCAGTTTTTTTTAATAGTGTACATCTGAAGTAAGGCCAAACTTTGTACTCTATAACTGATATTACACGCATCTATCACATACCAAAATAAAGAGAATTAAAGTTCTTTTAACAACACCTAATATATACAAGGTCTTTTTAAAATAACCAATGTGGAAAACAGGGTAAATTCATTTTCTTTAAAAATCTAATCCTATGCATAATATGAAACTGTGGAAAGCCACCAGTATCATGCAACATCATTTGGTACTTATTGTCAGTATCATACATTTGGTGCTTATTGTCAGTCATGCAACAGGGCCTCGAGTGGCAGAGTGGTCTAAAGCGCTGACCATTATGGATCACTGCCATCTCACCTCTGTCTGCATGAGTTCAAGTCCAGACTCGGCTAATGTGGGTAAGTGAGAAAGCCTGTCAGTAGCTTCTTGTGGGTCAGTGGTTCTCCCTGGGGTTTTCCATGGTTCTTCCTCCACCATTAATACTTGCTGCATTGTATAGCCTATCTTGTGCTGAAAAAATGGCATTAAACCCTATAACAATAACAACAACAAATCAGTCATACAACATCATTTGGTACTTATTGTCAGTCATGCAACATCATTTGGTGCTTAGTGTTAACATCATACATCATTTGGTGCTTATTTGGTGCTTATTGTCAGTATCATGCAACATCATTTGGTGCTTATTGTAGACATACATCATTTGGTGTTTATGGTCAGTATCATACAACATCATTTGGTGCTTATTGTAGACATACATCATTTGGTATTTATGGTCAGTATCATACAACATCATTTGGTGCTTATTGTAGACATCATACATCATTTGGTGTTTATGGTCAGTATCATACAACATCATTTGGTACTGTAAACATATATCATTTTGTGCTTAATGTCAGAATTATACAACATCATTTGGTGCAGTATATAGTGTCATGCAACATCATTGGGTGCCTATTGTCAATATGATATGTAATTCATTTTTTATTTTCAATATCATACATTATTTTGGTGGATTGTTTGACAGTTTATCATGATACATGTATACATGCCATTCTAACACTTGTTAATTTCATCTCTAAACTTTCTTTGCTTCTTTGAATGAATGTTTTCATTTATAATTTGTTTGTGACTTTTGGCTCTCTCAAAAGCAATGGATATTCAGAAACACACAGGTAAATGTACCATGTATTGGATCCTTTAAAAAAGCAAGTTCTGATTAAATTGTTAAGTTGTGCCTATCATTCTGCTTGGTGAAGTGCTTTTTGTTTTCTTCTTTTTTGCCTGGGAAGGAATGGATTTAGGGTACATCTAGTGTGTGGATTATAAAGTGGGTGTATAATGGGATAAGATCATTGTATATGGACAGTTTTGTTGGGGCTTTTTAGCTTTCTCGTCATCAAGTTTCAGCAGGCAGAATCACAGAAATACACACCACGTCTTTCAGTAGAAACTATCAGCAGTGTTGGTCTTAAAGTAAGTGACAGATAAGCAAGAAAACCAGTTTTAATAAAAAGAAAAGGAAGATTTCTCCTTTCCAGAGCCTCTAAGCGGCCAATGTTCACTTTCTTTAATGACCTTCCAGTTGGCCAAGACTACCTTAGTTCAAACCACTTGGATTGACATGTTTCCTGATAATGAATGTTCAGTCCAAGTTGTTTTGGGGGGACTTTTGATATCCTTTATCCAACACGTTCCCGATTTTAAATTCCACTTCAGTTATGGAACATGCCATCTGAGTTGGAGAAGTTGAGAATTTTACAGGAGATCTGGCCATTACTTGACATTTAACAAGTGGATAAAGTTTGTTACCTGAACTCGCCAGGGTGTTAAGTCTAGACCATTTTTTGTACCCAAGGCCAGTGGAAATGTTAGACTGGTTATGGATGACCTGAGCCAGCTCAGCAAATACATAACTGCACCAAGGTTCAAAATGGAGATGACAAAAACAGTTAGCCATTCTGTAAAAAGGGATGTATTTGTGGTTAGTTTAGACTTAAATGATACATCCCAATAAACACATCCATATGAGTGCCAAAGGTTTGGTTTTCAAGGAGGCATTTGTCAATTTCTCTTCTCCTGTTTGGTCTTCATATCAGCTCATAAGATTTCACCAGTGTCATCAGCTGTGTCATCGCTAACTTCTGGTTGATGTCATCAACAGTGAAAGCAGCATATTTAGACTTCATCCTCCAAAAACAGGCTGTAAGTTTATTATTGATCAAGGGTAATAATGATGAACAAACCTCAACCTTGTTTGCCTGTCTGAGTTGCCTGCACAATAGATTATTGACCTTACAAAGTTGAATTTTGAAGATTTGATTTTCAGTTAGCTTTTACCACACATTGGTCTGATCAGTGTGGCAGTAGATTTTGTTGTCCTTCTCAACTTTTTCATTAATCAACTTGATCAGCAGAACATGACCTCAAATGAAGTAATGTCTTTCCAGCATCAGTGGCACAACAAACACTTGCTTATGGCATGAATTCCTATGGAATTGCCTCAACTGGAAGTTTCGATCTAAACATATGGTCGTACACCCCATTTATTGGCAAGCTTCATCACAGTCAGTGACGAATGGTGGGCCAGAAAATTTACCTCTTCACATTAGTGTTCTAGAAATTAAGGTGACATATTTCATTTCTGTAAAGACCACTTATATATAAAGATAGCCTTCATTGCAATGGGCAATTCTTTGATGGTGGCCCATCTCAAATATGGAGAGGACGGGACTCAAAATCAACAGACCCATGCATCCTTGTCTTGCAATGTTTGCTCAGGTGTGCACCGATGAATATAATGGCACTGATCAGACATATTCATTGCAAGTTTAATGTTCTGGCTGAGTCGTCAAAAACAGGCCAGACCCTTCATACTGAGTGGTCCATACATCCATCAGTCATGCAGATTAGTGCACTTTGGGGGCTGCCCAGTGATATCTGTATTTAGAACAAGTTGGAATCACAAACTGCCACCTTCATCTCATCATCCCAGGATCCAGCTTCATGGGTTATGGATGCACTTTCATTCATTTTGGAGAGGTTTGAGGGTTACCTCCCTCCATTTCCCAGACAAAATTAATTTTTAAAAAAATGAGTCCTCACAAATGCATAGTAATTCTGATAGCCATTAACTGGTGGGTTTCCTCTGGCTTTTGAGGAGAAAAAAGTTTGTCCCCGCTGTAGTGAAAGGTCACCACTCCATGATCTCAGACACATTCTGGCAGCATGGTTAAGTGTAAAGATAAGGATTAATCAGACCATTTGGCCAATTTTGACTTAAAAATTTACCCTGTTCCAGCTAAAATCTCCATGAAACTGCTACCATCCAATATGTTTCTCTTGATCGCACTAGCAGTGAGCAGTCTGCCTGCGCTTTCAGTGGACCTCAACTATCACCGGTTCAGATCACAAGGTAATGCAACCAGACTTCCTAACAAAGAACAGGTTGCTGTTAGCATGCAATCAAAGAGTGGTCATCTGTCCCTCGCCTTCTTTGATCAATCTAGAGAAGCAGTGATGCAGGACCCAATGAATGCTCTCCAGCAAACCAAGACATGTCATGGAACCTTGAAATGCTTCTTTCTTTAGTCTAGTCATGGAAAGAGGATATAACCACTCAATCCCTGGCATTGTGGCTAAAGTAAGTGAGATGTTTGACTTTTTTCATGATTTCACAACTTAGATATGCTTAATGAAAAAGTTCAGCTTGTGGGATCAGATATGCCTTTGCAAATCTTATGTTGAAATTGAACATGCTGGTAAGAGACATAATAGATCTCTTTGGCTGGAATGCATTGTCAGTCTTCTCAAGCTTTCATCATTTGATCTGGATTTACAGAGACCAAAATTTAATGTTAGGTTGTTGTTGTGATTGTGGTGTTTAATGCCATTTTTCAGCACATTATAGGTTATACATGGCAGCCAGTATTAATGGTGGAGGAAGAAACTGGGAAATCCGCATAAAGAACCACCGACCTATGAGAAGCTACTGGCAAGCTTTCTCACAAATCCACATTTGCTGAATCTTAGACTCTAACCCACGCAGACAGTGGTGAGATGGCATTGATCTGTAATGGAGAACGCTTTAGACCACTCAGCCACTTGAGTCTGCTGACTGTAGTCTAGACTATCATCCTTACAACAGATACAGAACAACACTTTCACAGGATTCATGTGGTGATTTTGCTCTTTAAGAAACAATAATTTGATTCAATTTTTCTTGTCAGGGTACTGTTATCACAGCTTAAATGACTGTAAGTTGTATTTTTCATATATTAGGAGTGCAATTTACTCTCATACATGAATAAATAACCAAAAATATGATATAGGTTGCCCAGCATTGCTGCCTCATACTACCTGATCTTCTAACATAATGTGATCAAGTAATGTATTCCAAGGAAAAGGCAAATTTATTTGTAAATTAGGTTTTTCCAGGATTTCTTTTCTATCACATTACTGTTAAACTCTCTCACACCTCCCCACAATGTAAGCAACTGAGTAAACAACTTTTCCCACCTAGTGTTAGTAAGAGATGGTAAGGGGAGATGATTGGAAGAGTTTCTTCCCATGTTATAAAAGGTATATTGTCTTTTTGCGAAGGCTGGATTCAAAAGGTAGTGTAGCTTCTTCCTAATAGTAATATTTTCATGCTTGGAGAAACAAAATTCACTACATAATTTGCTTTTGTCTGGTGTCATATGTTTCTTTGATAATACATAACTGATAATATTAACACACCTCCCAAATTTACCCAAGTTTCATATTAAAACCTGACAGAGCTTGCGTATCTGTCCCAGTAGTAAATGAAGTTTTGGATTGGATTTGGTATCAGTCACTGGGAGGTCTGTATTTGTGAGGCTGTGATTGAAGGCTGAATTTTTAAGGCTGTGGATGTTGTATATAATGTGCAAGTATTGTCAAAGAAATATTTTGTTTACTCCAGAAATGTTTTCCAACACCACAGGAGTGTTGTTTTTGTTTGTTTTTTAATTAATAATTTAATGATATGGAACTATTACTTTTTCGTTCATTTATGGATGGGGGCCCTGAGTCTAATACAATAAGTCCATGTGGGTTTTGAATCTTGGGCTCAGCTAGCATGGACATGTGAGAAAGCTTGCCATGGTTTGGTGGTTCTCACCAGGGATTTTCCCAGGTTCTTCCTCCACCAGTTATAATGGCATCCATGTATAGCTTGCACTGAGAAAAACCATTAAATCCAAAACAAAAATGTTTTTACTTTTTGTCTGTGTTTTAGTTTAGATGTATTGACTATGTAGTCTGAAATAAAGAATTCTTATCTTATCTGTCTTATCTTATGGAAACCATATTTCTTTGGATTCACTCATATCCTTACAGTCAGTTCTAAGGTTGATTGCTGCCACTTCAGGAAAGCCAAAGCTGTCCCCTTAAAAACATTTATGTACAAGAAAAAAAGTTAATTTCATTATCTGTGGATAGCATTTAAAATTGTATCTTTAATTTTCCAAGAGAATTTATTTACAACATACCAGATATTACATTTGTTCCTTTTATGGGGAAAGATAGCTTATATTTCATTTTGAGTGGTTTCTTATTTTTATTTTATTTTATTTTATGTTGCCATTGTTATGTCAAATAGTTGAAAAATGGTTTTTATAAATTCTCTGTGTAGTCCAAAAAAATCTAGTGAACTTGAATTCAGCAAACATTAGTTTTTAAGTGCAGTTATATCTTAGACATGTCCATAATGGAAGACATGTATTACCTAAATTTGAAATGAACATGTCCATAAAGGAAGACATGTATTACCTAAATTTGAAATGAACATGTCCATAATGGAAGACTTGTATTACCTAAATTTGAAATATCAATGTACATAATGAAAGACATGAATTACCTAAATTTGAAATGAACATGTCCATAATGAAAGATGTATTGTTTACATTAACAATATCCCAGAACATATCATGATTCTCTTTCACACTTGTCAGTATAAATAGAAGATCTATATTTGTACATATTTTAATGATGCTCCATACAAACACACACACACACACACACACAGACACACACACATTTTGGATGAGGCAATTAGTGTTACCCTTGTTTGTCTTTTGGTCCATTTGTTTACTTTTATGTCCCTCACACTGTGTGGTTAATTTTTTTAACTTTATGTCAGTTTCTTATGCACCATTTGCTGCTGGTTAAGGTAAAGCTGATTGGTTGTAGGGCATTTGTGATCTATATCTGAAATTTGTAGTTGTACATAATTCTGTACATGTTTAGACATTAAACATGCCACTTCATCAATATATGTAAATAATAATGTTTAGACATTAAACATGCCACTTCATCAATATATGTAAATAATAATGTATCAAATAACACTAAATTCCTATTGCTCATGCATGTTTATGACTGTATTCAGGTCAGTTCAGCTTATTTTTAAATACCATATATACTCACTTATAATTTGAATTGAGTTGCAAACTGTGCATACCCTGATCTTGCATCACACAATGCTAGGGCTATCTCTGCAGTTTGTTTGAAGTAATCACTAGAAAAAGAAGCATACACCCAGAATTATGAAGTAGCAGATACAGGTCTGTGCAGTTTGCAGTTGTATTAATGTTTTTCCAATCCTTTTCTACAGGAGTTTGAGTTTTCGTGGCACAAAGATATTCGGCCCAAGAAAAGAACAGTGTGTTTTGATGTGTCAACGTCAGTTCAGAAGGCACCTGTGATACTTTTCAATTGCCATGGCATGGGTGGGAATCAGAGATGGAAGATCAATCCTGTAAGTGTACATTTAATTGATTCCACATTTTTACCAAGCTTTTGCAACAAGCATTTTGATTGGTTAAAATCACATCATGTGATATAGAAAACTGAACTTTTTAGTTCATAACAGCAGAAGGGAACTACTTTATTCATGTACCCTTTTTGTGTGCTTTGATAATAATTGTAAACTGGTTAAACTTCTGTTGTTTAAATTTTGAGATTCTTTAATATTTTTATAACTTTTAATAGTTATAGGCGCTAAAATTCATGATGTTAGGAAGCTTGAAAATTGGTCATTGCATGAACTGCCCTAACAAAATTCATTTCTGACATTTATGCAGTGTGTAATTGATTTTCAGTCATCATAGCTGCTGAAATAAAATATTTAGTGTCATTTATATCAATAGTATGTGTTTATCTTCATGTTTTTTATTTGTACGGTATCATTTATTAATTACATTATTAAATGTTAATATTCTTTATGATTTTGAGTCTGTACTCAACAAAGAGGGTATTCTTAAACACAGCCTAATTTCAAGGTAGTTAGATGTACATTTATTGAAGTAAACAAGTGACATGATTTGACTTCAGGTAACAGGTTTTATTTAAAATCCATGCTTAGTTCCTGATTGGCTGGTTTTGAAGTACTTAACCTTGTTTACTAGACTGAATGCACTGGAAATCCTCTTTCTGGTTTTGTAATTGCATCTTAGCTTTCAATATAATAAAAAAAAAATTACTGAAAATTAGCTATTCCTAGTATATACAACAGTCTTAAAGGAGAACAATAGTTGGGATCATTTTTAGATGATTTTTTGTTTCATTTATTTGACTTGATTCATTGGAATTACAAAAGTTCTTGGGATTTCAGATTTTGTAGCTGTATTGGAATGACGGAAATCATTTAAAGATAGGTTGGATTATATCGTCTTGATTCATATTTAGCACAGACAATTGAACTGCATTTGGAATGCCAATGAACTTCTTTCATTTACTTGACAGAGTTGTCAAGGAACTGTTTAGGAATTCATTCACTTGAAAGTTATATTTAAATTTTCATTTTGTATTTTTGGAAAGTAAATTATATTTTGAATTTTACAAAACTTGATTTTTTCACTCTTTCTTTTGTTACTTAGTTTAGATTGGTAACAGAAGTTCATTTCGTAATTGTAACAAATGTAGTGTTAACCTTGTACATCTATTTATACTTCCACAATTGAATTTTTTCATTTTTTTTCATTGTCTTAAAATTATTGGTGAATTGTTCTGCCCTATAATAGGCAATCCCAGATTCAGTGGCCTAGTGGTTAGAGTGTACACCTCACATTAGAAAGGTTGTGTGTTCAAACCCCAGCTGAATAATTATAAGGACTTTTTAAAATGGTACCAGCAACTGCCTAGCTTGGTACTCAGCATTAAGACTGGTCTGCCTGGTGTCAGGATAATGTGACAGGGTGAGACCATCAGCAGCATGATGCCCCAGTCTTAGACATCAATATAAACTGCCACACTGGTCGGTGGTTCTTTCCGGTGATTTCCCGGTTTCTTCCTCCACCATTAATACTGGCCGCCATGAATAGCCTATCGTGTGCTGAAAAATGGCATTAAGCCCAACAACAAACAAACAAACAAACATAGTAGCAATATAACTAATAATGTTTTGTTGTTGGGTGTAAAACCATTTTTCAGCACAAGATAGGCTATACATGGTGGCCAGTATTAATGGTGGAAGATAAACCCAGGAAAACCCAGAAAGAACCACCAACCCATGAGAAGCTACTGGCAGGCTTTCTCACATACCCACATTGGTAGAACCTTAGACTCAAACCCACTTAAATGGAGATGAGATGGCAATGATCCGTAATAGTGAGCACTTTAGACTACTTGACCACTTGGGGCCCCATATAAAAATGTTTTAAAAGCCACACCTGAAACAGCAAAATTAAATCGTATGGGTTGCTGGTTGAGTGACACTTCACTGCACATATTAATTCAGACTTTACTCTCAATTATATTGCATATTATCTATTACACACACATTATCCCAACCATTCTCATGTGACTAATAAATCTGGTTAATTGAATGTCTCTGTCTGGTCTTTTATATAGTTGTATATAATATATCCTTGTTTGTCCAGATTACAAGAGGCTAATCAGAAATTTCCCATGTGATGTTTTATTCTATACCTTCAAACTTAAATATTACCTTTAAATAAAATACATTGATTGCACTGACAGCTCCCATACAATTGATAAATTCTAAAATTGATGTCCTTTGAATTCTGTATGGGACTTGATGCAGACAGGTTTTTTTATTCTCCTTGGAATTTTTCAGTGTTCTGATGTTTAATTGTTGGTTTTTTTTAAATTTCACAAATGTGCTGCTACTCACATTGTGAAATTTTCTTAACATAAAAGATATTCATGGCAGTTAATTCCACAGATAGGTTCACCTTTTAAATTTTGTGAAAAAAATAGCTTGTAAATAAATCTAAGGTCGGAGGTATTGTTTAGCAACTTAGAAGAAAGAAAAACTAGAAATACTTGTTTTGAGCAATAGTAAAAAGTTGCAGTGTTGACATTGTTCCTTTTTTAATTTGTTCATAAAGCTTTTGACAAAGAAATATATCATTAATTTAACAAATCTGAACTTGAAATAGTTTTTGTAGGTACAAACATTTTTGTAAACATGAAGCCTGACCATTAATACATTGCAGTAACCACTCATGTGATCTAAGTGGTTAGAGCATCCACCTTGATTGTGGGAGGTTGTGGTTTCGAATGCTGGCTGAGTCATGACAGGGTCTTTTAAAAATGGTACTAAAAGCTGCCTCACTTGGCACTTAGGATTAAGAGGTTATCTTAGGATTGGTTGGCTTGGTGTCAGGATAATGTCTGGGTGGAACATGATACTGCAAGTCTGTGGATGTTGCTTTGCTAGACATTACTAAAAACACTGCAGACATTATAGCAATATGACTCAGATTGTTAAAGCTAAATTAAAAATCCAAAAGCTTGCACACAAAACATTGTGGCTGTGGATTGGGTTTGCATTGTCTCTCCATTAAAATGATGTGGCTGTTTGTCCATTAATACAATGTGGCTGTTTGACCATTCAAAGAATGTGGCTTTTTGTCCATTAAAACACTGTGGCTGTGGATTGGATTTTGCATTAGTGCCATCAAATAGTACCGACACTTGCAAGAGTTTTCTAGTAATTTGTATTTAGAAATATATACTTGAAAACCAGGATGCACGGAAATGTATGCAGATGCCTTTGGAATGTCTGTTCTTCAATAAGAATACGCTTATTTCTTATAATAGTAAATATGACATCAATGTTTGATATCTAATTTTGCAACTTTTTTATCCCTTTTCTTTGTTGCTGATCAGAGAACCAAGCAGCTGTACCACCCAATCAGTGCTCAATGTCTGGACTGTGATATAGGCAACAGGGAGATCTTCATGAACCCTTGTGATGAGACCAAGGACACACAGAAGTGGAAGGTGGAAAATGTCAATGAAACTGCCATCATTCATGAGTGGGGCTTACCACGGTGATGCTGTCATAGCTGCTATTCATTTCTAATAATATTCCATGATAGTGTATATCTGTCAGCATCAATTTTATTTAACATATTTGCTCTTATAAAATGTGTCCAACTGTGGAGAGAATACACAAGCTAAGGTCTTCTCTCGAAGTACAGCACCAGCATGTCAGGGTTTCTACCAATTTTATGTCACACCACGACAATTGTAAGGATATGTTGTGTTACCCTTGTACGTCCAACCATTTATCCATGATTAGATTTTTGTTTAGGCCATTTTGGGCACTGGCGGGGTATCCATGAACACATTGTTAATTTGTGTGTGATTTAAAGCAAATTGCATGGACCAGATCTGCCAATGGTAGGGCATCAATTTAAATATTTTCCTTCTTGCATTTGATTGCAGGTTGGAAGAAATTTGCTTGCAAAATTCATTGCTCACTTGCATTCTTTTAAACCAGGTTATTAATATAATTATATGATATTTTCAAGGAACAACTCAGTTTTACTTCTCATTTATGATATTAATGGCTTTGACCAATCTTGCCAGCTTCTGTGAGCAGTCATTTTATTCAAGCTAATTCATCACAGAACTCTATAATGCGTTTAAAATTAAGAGTTAATATTTAAACATAATTATGGAGTTTCTTAGCTGAACTGGCCATTGGCCAACTGAGCTTGTGATATGGCACTGTGTATATTACACCATTGTTAGAAGATAGTGTATTTAACAGAGCTGCTGTTTATACTTGTAACTAATGCTTATTGATCTACGTACATCATATTTCAGCTTCAATATTGCTATACAAAAACTGACACTATTTTAGAACCCATGATTTGAGATATAACATTCTTGATAATTATTGATATGATTACATTATTTCCTTGTAAATATTACATGTACTTTTGAATACCACAATGTTAAGGAAATAGCATCGTTTTATAAATTTATGATGTGTACACATTTTTTCCATATATTTATTGATTTAGTAAGAATTGCATCAGTTGAATTCCAAATGATGAGGTCAGATTTTGTTCTCACTTTTTTGGGGGGGTGATTTTTCTCTTTTCTATTTTTAATTTTTTCCTTTCAAAGCCTAGTTGCATGTCTGAAGATAAATGTCTTTATAAATAATGATTTGATTTATTAATCATTGGTCTCATTACAGCATGTAATCTGCTAAAGTTATTACCAAAATCTTCATAATGATTTATGATTAGGTGTGATTGTGTGTTGGGTGACAGTCAGTTCATACTGATAAGTTTTGTTTATGTGCAGTTGATAAACATTCCATTACATATATATATATATATATATATATATATATATATATATATATATATATATATATATATATATATAGAGAGAGAGAGAGAGAGAGAGAGAGAGAGAGAGAGAGAGAGTCTGGTAGCAGTAAAATATTCATTATGCTGCTAAGGGTTTTATGATTTTATAATGGATCTTTACATGGTCACTAAGTGGATTTTTACAAGTTTGCCATTAATAATGTGTATGAATCGAGTTGTTCCTTATGTTAGATTATGTTTAGGAACCTTCGTGTTCCTTATTTAGGTGCTTTTAAACATTTATTTGGCAAAATGTATACCGAATAGATGAATATCTACATAGGTTTTGGCTTTTTGAAAAATATTATATTGTTATTAATATATTTTCATCCTTGTTTTTTGTTAATATCTTCTGGAAAAGCAACATGGCATGTTTTTTTCTTTATTTGTATTTTCTTATCTATTTAGGTTTTATATAAACTGTACATTTAATGGGAATTTTTTAGTATAATAACCATAATTAAAACTTGTACATCAGTTAAATGACTGTATTTTTGACTAATAAATCATTATTTCTGTATCTTATAAAGTGTCATTATGTATGAAAGTTTCTATCAGACCTGGTCAAAAATCTTATGGTATGGCCCCGTGTGCATCGCATAGTGAGCATCAATTGTTGTGCATTCATCAACAGTCGCTACTTTAAACTTTATCTAAAGTAAATGTCAAACAATATTTGATTTTAAAAAATGCAGACCATCCAGGCATGATAGGTGCTTAAATTTGTTAAATGATGCCAGTATGCTATCTTATATGGCTTTCATTGCTAAAAACAGAAAAAAACTTTAAACAACATCTTCTCCAAGACTGCTGAAAATATGTCTTCCTACAAACTTTACTAGCTTTTTAGTCGAGTCAGTGTGCACAGACCCAGATCTGCCATTGCATAATGTGCTAACAGATCTGGATCTGTACAGTTTGTTTGGAGTCTTTAGTATAACAAACAACATAGACTCTTATCTGCAGGTGCATTATGCTTTAGCAGCTAAGGATCTTTGTAATTTGCAGTTTGACTTATAATCGAGTAGAGATGGTATTTGACTGAATGCATTCTGGCATAAAGACCTTTCTTCTTCTACAAGTTAAACTGATCTAACAAAAGATGTGGTTGCTGTCATTCAATGAGATTAAATCAAAATACCTGCTCAGCAAAATTTGACCAAAGTATCTTGTAATGGAGGGCTTTAAAAATGTATGCCTGATGTTGATGTGCCATTTAATGTGGCCACTATTTCTAAAAATAGAAAAACTTAAAATCAGTTCTCGAAAACTCTTCGATAGAAACCATGCTCTTAGAAAGATCTTTGAAATTATGCACCTGGTGCCTATCTTCAGTCGAATATTCTCACCATAGCTAAAAATAGAAAAACCTTGAAATGACTTTTCCAAAACCACAGAATTTTACCAAAATTGACTGAAATCATCCTGGCCTGAAGACTTTTCAGATCTATACACATGGTGCCAATCCAATGGCTGCCATAAAACAATGATGTCCTCAAGATGTCCAATCAACAGCATTAGAAGGATTTTCAATAGAAATCTTTCTGCTGACCCAGATTTCTTGGATAACAGCTCTTGTATTTGGCCATTAGGCAGATGTCAGTAAGGTGAGCAATCTCAGTCCACATTGGCCTCTTGTTTAATGTCCAAAATATCTTACACAGAGCAAATGATATGTTACTTAATCACACCTGCCAGCTGGTATGAGCTTGCCAATATGTATTTGCTTTTTCAGCTCTTGTTCAGAATCTTTGTTTTGTTTTGCTTGTAAGATTGCAAGTTTTAGCAGGTTGTATTACACTTAAACATGTTTTTTGATGGCAATATATTAACAAATTAATGTCACATTTGGACTTTTAAGTGTTAAAATTTGTCCAATAAAATTGTCACTGTTAGCATGTACATATATCAGTGTATATGTAATTAACTGGCTTTTATGTTGAACTCTATCCAAACATATTTTTGCATGTTTTTCTGCAGTAGCTTCTTTTTATTTTTGAATCTGATAAAAGTGTCATCAACAAAGATTGTTCAGGATGACTACGGGTGACTTTGCTAAAAGGATCCAACTGAATTTGATCTTTAACTTACATCACTGTTTAGAAAATAATCTTCAACTGATTGGAAAATAATTTTGCAATTTTTACATAGGACCCAACACCAACATCATGTAAAATAAATGAATACAAAAGTGTTGTCTTCCATTGAACTGCATTACATATCATAAGACTGCATGTTAGAACATTACTGTAATAAAGAAAACATAAAGTGAGATTTGAGCCTGCAGAATATTATCTGCTTTTGTGATTGTTGATGATTTGTAATAAGTGAGGACCTGTTAATGAAATAACTATTTGATTTGTAATAAGTGAGGACCTGTTAATGAAATAGCTATTTGATTTGTAATAAGTGAGGACCTGTTAATGGAATGACTATTTGATTTGTAATAAGTGAGGACCTGTTAATGAAATAACTTTGATTTGTAATAAGTGAGGACTTGTTAATGAAATAACTATTTGATTTGTAATAAGTGGGTTCCTGTTAATAACAATAATGAGGACTTTATATAGTGCCTAATCTTTAGAAGCTCGTAAGCACTTAACAACATTTTACAAGGCTTAAAAAAATAAAAAAGTATATAATGATATAATTACAAAATAAAAAAAACACCAACAAATTAGAAACTGAAAAATATGCTGTACATTTTTAAGGTAAGGATACATTATATGGATCAATTATTAGGTATTTATGACTGTTCTTGCAGTTGTTAGAGGAATAACTAAGAGAGTATTTGTAATAAATGTTCTTGTTAAAGGAATAAATATTTGATGATTTGTAATAAGTGTGGTCCTGTTAAAGGTGTAACTATTTGAGAAATATTACGAAGTGCAAGCAATTTCTCGTGTCATAAATTTACAGATCGTGCATTATGAATTTAAAACTATGTAAACAAGAATTTAGTCTTGTCACATAATATTTATGATTGCTATTAATATTAATATACTTATTATAACTTTTATTTATATATAATGTGTAATAGTACATACTGGCATCACATATTTCAGTATTATGCAAATGGTGAGCATAGGAAGCCAAAAGTGTTGCAGAGTCATTTTACTACACTTTTATACTCTTTGGTCAAAGAAATATCTTTTGTCATGCAATATTTATTAACTGACATTCAAGTTTATTTGAAATTATGTTTTTGAAACTCATTGAATGATTTCAGTACTCAGCTCACCAAAGTATGTAACAGTTAAAAATTATTTGATTTGTTAAATTAGTTTGAAATCAGGGTTTGTGTAAGATCCTTTCTACATAGTACAGACTAAAATGGGTTGCTATGGTAAACAAAGACAGTTAAAAGTCACTGAGTTGCCAAAATAACCTTAGTAGATGAAAAATTATGAAATAGTACTCACATGAGCATTTGTGTCAAACTGAATGATGAATAATTTATTTTAATTTATTAAAAACTACATAGGTATTGCACATGGTTGTGATCTTAGTATTTCAAAGAAAATCCAAATTATCACTTGTGGCTTAACATGTTGGCATCAACTGCATACTTCCAGATTATCTATTGTGGATTAATGTGTTGTTAGCATAAACAGCATACATTCAGATTATTTACTGTGGCTTAATGTGTTGTTGGCATCAACTATATACATCCATATTATCTATTGTGGCTTAATGTGTTGTTGGCATCAACTGCATACATCCAGATTATTTACTGTGGCTTAATGTGTTGTTGGCATCAACTGCATACATCCATATTATCGATTGTGGCTTAATGTGTTGGTAGCATAAACTGCATTTTTAAAACTGATTTCTGAACAGTTATAATTGCTAAGATATTATATTTCTATGATCAAAATTAGATCTATGCAATATGGTTGATTGAATTTAGGCACTTAACACCCGTTTTCTCAGCATGATATATCCAATAATGTGATATAAGTGCCACTAAAAAGGGGCCCCGAGTGGTCTAAAGTGCTGTCCATTACGGATCATTGCCATCTCACCTCTGTCTGTGTGAGTTCGAGTCTAGGAATCGGCGAATGTGGATATGTGAGAAAGCTTGCCAGTAGCTTCTCATGGGTCGGTGGTTCTTTCCGGTGATTTCCCGGTTTCTTCCTCCACCATTAATACTGGCCGCCATGAATAGCCTATCGTGTGCTGAAAAATGGTGTTAAGCCCAACAACAACAACAACAACAAAGTGCCACTAAAAAGCAACCACCCAACCATCAGTTTATCATGTATCTGAATCATCACATGACTTTATTAATTATTTGTAATGAAAATTTTGAGCAAGTTAATGTAATCTATATTTCTTGATACAAATGAATCCATATAAAATTTGACTCCAATGTATCTCATTGTTAAGTATTTAACCCAAAATTAGTTGATCATTAGACAAGTTTAATCTGAATAGTTACCTCCCTTCCACTCCAAATTTATTATAATAAGCTGTAGAAGGTACCAATCTCTGATTGGTTAATTCAGGCAAAATGTTTGCTTTAAAGTCTTGTTAATTATCACACGTAAAACTTTGTCATAATGGTTGAAAGTTGATAATATAGTATTAACTTTTCTTAGGATGCAACTCTGTTAGTTTCATTTTATGATAGCCACCAGTCCATTTCAGTGACAGACATAATATAGACATGATTTTATTATAATCACCATCCATTTCAGTGGCAGACATAATATAGACATGATTTTATTACAGTCACCAGTCCATTTCAGTGGCTGTCATATGGACATGATTTTATGATAGCCACCAGTCCATTTCAGTGGCAGACATAATATAGACATGATTTTATTATAGTCACCAGTCCATTTCAGTGGCAGACATCATATGGACATGATTTTATGATAGTCACCAGACCATTTCAGTGGCAGACATCATATGGACATGATTTTATTATAGTAACCAGTCCATTTCAGTGGCAGACATCATATGGACATGATTTTATTATAGAAACCAGTCCATTTCAGTGGCAGACATCATATGGACATGATTTTATTATAGTAACCAGTCCATTTCAGTGGCAGACATCATATGGACATGATTTTATTATAGTCACCAGTCCATTTCAGTGGCAGACATCATATGGACATGATTTTATTATAGAAACCAGTCCATTTCAGTGGCAGACATCATATAGACATGACTTTATTATAGTTACCAGTCCATTTCAGTGGCTGTCATACTGACATGATTTTATTATAGTCACCAGTCCATTTCAGTGGTAGACATCATATGGACATGATTTAATGATAGCCACCAATCCATTTCAGTGGCTGTCATACGGACATGATTTTATTATAGTCACCGGTCCATTTCAGTGGTAGACATCATATGGACATGATTTTATGATAGCCACCAGTCCATTTCAGTGGCTGTCATAAGGAATTCCTAAAAGATAGGGCCTAGACCTTCATTTCAGGCCATATCAGCATATTGGTCCAGGCCCTGTTCCCAAACAGTCCATACCCAGTGATACTACCCTCTTAATAAGTAACTATTGCTAAATTATTTATTAACTCTTCCAATTACAATCAGATCTTTGAAGATGTGTTTGTGTGTGTGTATGCTTTGGAGTTGTCATTTCGTTATTCTATAAGCTCTAATAAGAATACTTTTATCACATAATTGATAGATTCACTTCATTTACATCTTTTCTGTATATAGCATAGATTGAGGGTACACATATGTTCATATATATTTTTTTTTATTATAATATTTTAACAAATTGGTGGGTAGTTGTTAAAACAAATTTTCTTCTTTTTTGAATGTCAGTGTCTTTGCACTATCAGTGTAATATTTCTCTACTTCTGCTTTTTTTGTGCATAAATTATTTTTGTATTTGCTTCTGTTAATTTGTAGTGCCATGTAGATTCATCATGTTAGGTTTTTGCTTTTACATATTTAGTGCTTCAGAAGACTCAAACAGTTTCAAGACATTAACTTGTTCCCAAGGTAATTTTTTTCCAGGTTTCAGAAACTGTTTAGACTACTGGCAGCTGATTTATTTTGAATGACCCTAATTTTCTTAGCAATTTAGACAATAAATAATAATTATGCACAAATTGAGCAAGATTCTAAACTCTTGTTTTTCCTGTATAATATTTACATTTACTATGTAATTTCTCTGTAAAATAGGAAGTTAAACTTGTTATTCATTTGTGTGTGATGGATTTATTTCGGGGCTTCATATGTGACTTGATTTAAGTGATAGTCTGGTACTTAACCTTCATTACAATGAAGCTTTTTTATACCTAGGAAAAATGTTGGGGTGCCCAACTGTATCCTGGTACAGACATCAATAAAAGCACCACAAGGAACGTGATTGAAGGCAACAGCATGAATTTATGAGATGATGAATACAGTATCTCTCATGCAAATCAATTTGTTTATTTACTTATTTATTTATTTATTTACAAAAAGGACAGGAAAGTGAAATTGCATCTCAAATGCATTTAAATAGGAATGATTCATTGATAAATTCAGAAATTCTTTCCTACTGTTCTACAAAATGCAGACAATCTTCTCCATCTTAAACAAATTGATAAATCTCCATTAAACAAATTATAGTATAAATGTATGGTATAAATGTGTATGGATGGATGTATGTATGTATGTATGTATGTATGCATGCATGCATGCATGCATGTATGTATGGTTGTATGTATGTATGCATGTATGTATGTATGGTTATATGTATGTATGCATGTATGTATGTGTGTGTATGTATGCATGCATGCATGTATGTATGCATGTGTGTATGCATGTATATATGGTATGTATGTATGCATGCATGTATGTATGGTTGTATGTATGCATGCATGTATGTATGGTTGTATGTATGTATGTGTGTATGTATGCATGCATGTATGTATGCATGCATGTATGTATGGATGTATGCATGTATGTATGTATGGTTGTATGTATGCATGCATGTATGTATGCATGTATGCATGCATGTATGTATGTATATATGTTTGTATTTCTAATTATATACTAAGAATTGATAGTTGCATTCAAGATATACCAATTACATATTAGCTGTATCAGTACTGCTGACAGTATTAGTGTATGAAGAATTTGCCATTTCTATGTGGGGATTTTTATGTGTGAGATGTGAAAAATATAGAAAAGAAAGAAAAAAGGGATACATAGTACAAGAGTAATATCTGCTTGCATGCACCACATACATACATACATATGTTTTGGAGTTTAGAAGTGATGTCAAAGCTATACTATCAGTATGTCAAAGTTATGTTGTCAGTATGTCAAAGTTATGTTGTCATTACATCAAAGCTATACTATCAGTATGTCAAAGTTATGTTGTCAGTATGTCAAAGTTATGTCAGTATGTCAAAGCTATACTATCAGTATGTCAAGAGTTATTTTGCCAGTAAGTTTAATATCTGATACTGAATTGGTCATCCATAGTGACTGAGTCATCAGTAGTAACTGAAAGTTTTTGCACTTGAGCAGTTATAGAATGTCATCCTCCATACTGGAAATAATCTTGCTGAATTACTTTTCTCTGTGATATGATCTAATAACCAAGCCATGTATTTGTTGAATCAGTATGATATAAATTTGTGGGGAAATATTTAAAAAATAATTGAGGCATATTCAATCATTTTGATTTTATATTTAGGTGCATTGCATTGATGTTTTCTGAATGTTTAAAAAAAGGGTTTAGTAGAAAATAAAATGTTTTCAAAAAAATCAATAATTTATGTTAACTTTTCTTTGAGTATGTTAAATTTGAGTGAAGTAGTTACCAAGTTTCATAGACCACTCCAGTGGTTTAAGTTTTTAGAGCATCTGCTTCAGATGTAAGAGGTTGCAGGTTCGAACCCAAACGAAGTAATACCAAAGAATTTTTTTTTTAAAAAAATAGTACTAACAGCTGCCTTGCTTGGCGCTCAGTAGAAAGAGTGCTAGGACTGGTCAGCCTGGTGTCAGGATAATGTGACTAAGTGGGAGCATGATGCCCCAGTGCTGGACAACACTTTAAAGTGCCATACTACAGACATCATAGCAATGTGACTGAAAAAATGTTAAAGTTACATTAAAAATACTAATCACACATGTGCACTCACACAACAAGTTTCATCTCTTGAGTTTAATGGTTTTGAAATTGAGTTTCAAGTTCCAAAAATGTGAGTATTAGACCAGTCTCAAGTGTTCATAAGAGGCCTGCTCTTGTGCTGAGACTCACCCACACGTTTTGAGAGAATTGGGTCAGGCTCAAGAGGTCATGATGACAATCTTGTGCACAAACTGAGATTCGGCCAGAAAGGCTTGAAGTACTTAGCATGCTTAAGAGGAAATAGAAAGTTTCCTGTGCAAATTGTGACTTGTCCAAGAAGAGTTGAGTACTGGACCAGGCTCAAAGAGGTCATAGGAATATTCTCATGCTTAAAATAAAATTCAACCAGAAAAATCTGAGTGTAATTAAAACAAAGCTCACCAGTCCTCAAACTAAAGAATAAACCAAAATATTATGAGAGTACTTGACCAGGCTCAAGAGATCATAAAAACAGTTCCATGCCCAAAATTGAACCAAATTGTACAAGCTTGTACTAAAGATGCAGAGTTGAACTTTAATGAGCACCCAAGCATGCTAGCTTCTAAAAGATATTGATCAGTTAGCAAAAATAATCATTATTAATAAAATTAGATCAACCAGAAAAAATTTCTTCTCCAAAACTGCCTAACAGTAATTAACCAAGTTTGATATAAATCTTTTATGCATTTAAGCCATTTAAATTTGAGTACACAGTGCCAATCCATAATTAATCAAATAAGTTACTGTTGCAAGACATAAACAAAAATAGAAATGGCTTACCAGTTATTATGTACTTTTGAGAGAGGGACATATTTAAGGTGAAGTTGTTTGCATTGAAAACATGCATAGTGGAGAGAATGTTGGCATACCTCTATGCTCATTGTGATGTTTCTTTGTACTTGGGAAATTTTGCATGATCTAAGCAGACTGCTAATTAATATAGACTGCTCCCTTGTGCTGGAAAACAATCACCCTGAATTAGTCCAAAGTGTGCTATTTTTAGCACCTATTAAAATTGGGAAAATGAATTGTAGATAATGTCTGCTTCTGAAAGTGCAGTGGATGAATTACCAAATACATATGTAAAATAAAAGTTATAGCAACTTTTACAATTAACCTTTGAAGTCTAGGAAGTAAAAATGACCAAGTGGAGCTTACAGTTATTTTAAAGGTGCACCTCTGGAGTAAAGCCAAGCTGTATTCTCTGTAACCCAATATACACCCATCAATCATACACCAAGATAAATGGAATTAAAACTCATTGAACAATACTTAAGATACACAAGGTCTTCTATTAATAACCAGTATAACACGTGATGAAACCTGGGGAAATTCTTTTTCTTTAAAATTCTAATCTCATGCAAAATATGAAACTGTAGAGCACCACCTGAATATAATTTAACAACATTTTATGGAGGGCTTTCTTGCATAAAGGTTTTACAAATAGTGTTGATATACCAAATTTAGCCATTTATACTGAAATTAAACGAAAAAAAACATTCTTTTAACTTTACAAAAACCTAAAAGTTGAAGCAGACCAAATTTTGGAGTAGGCCTTGCACATTTTCTCTAATGATGTCAATATGCCATCCAATATGGTTGTCATGGTTAAAAGTTATAAAACAAAAATTTGATATCAGAAAGTATCCTTAATATTCCAGATTTCTTGTCCATCTGTCCTGACATTTTGTAACCAGTTGACTGTTAAGCATATAACCTTGACATTCAATGACCTAGATGTATCAGACATATCACGATGACTTATCCAATACATACTGTTGTAGAAAGTAGGTTGCTAATGCCTGTGTTTTTATGTTGTCCTGGCATCATTGCCAAAATGGATTTTTCTGTATGTCATTTAACACTGTTGCTTTAGGTTTATGGTGCTTCTTACTGAGCTTAACATTGCAGCACAAAAGTGGGTCATTCTGGCAAAATATAGGTAATGTAACCTGATTTTTATGCTTAAAGAACTTTTCAATTAATATACATTGTAACCATTCTATTTAATATTACATGCCCTACACTTAGTGCATGGATTGGTCAGCTTGGTGTCAGGATAATGTGACTGATTGTGATATGATGCTACATGTCTGCGGCCTGATGCCCCAGTGCTAGACATCACTACAAACTGCCACACTGCAGACATATCAATAAGACTGAAGCTACGTTACAAAACACAAATCACATTCACTCATTACAACAAATTTACCATTTACCTCTTATAAATAATACTACGCCCCCATCTTATATGCTAGCGTAGTTAGAACTTACAGCTGGCAAAGGAAATCATTAAACTTTATTTATAAACACCTATCATTAGATTTTTTTATCATTATGAGCATGAATATGACAGATCAAGAAAAGCATCATTGTCTATTAGCAAGCTGAACTAAACTTTTGTTCACTATGTCTATTGATTCTGATAATAAATCAAAGTCACTATGATTTTTTTAAAAAATGAATTATGCGCAATATAAATAGTTCTACATCAATGTTCTGTACCAAACCTTGTGGATGGTATGCACTTGCGGATGAGAAAGAACCCTGTTGGTTTGTGAATCAAAATATCAAAGTGTATAGTAACTGCATTGAATAGAAAAACTGCGAGTTCTTGTCCACGATTTAAAATATCTACATAGATGACTATTAAATATGGCATGAATGTATAATGCTCCATTCAGTGTTCTCTTTTTCTTTTTGCTATGGAAGAATCTTGTCTGGCAGCAAAGAATTACTAATTAGGATGTCCTTCTATATATGCACAATAAAACCTACCTGTACAATTAGTTTCACCATGTCAAAAATGAGTCCAAATGATTGTTCCATTTTGAAATCCTTGATTTGGAATAGTAACACATTGTATATAAATCAAAAACAGTACTGAATGCAACATGAGAAAGGCTATTTCATTTTGCATCATTTATTCACAGAAAAGTTATAACAGCTGGTATAGAACAGACCTGGAAATCATGTAAAACATTTGGTTTGACTGCTTTTTGTAATTTGGTTTCAGGTACTGCAAAATTCACATTGGTTCTGAGTCCAAAAATTTAATGACAAGGTAAATATTAAAATCATGTTGGTTATATGTTTCTAACTTTCCCTAAGACATTAAATACTTATAACTTTTCTTAAGACATTAAACACTTCTTATTTCTCTAAAGACATTCAACATGAGGCAAGAAACATTTCCAACTTCTCTTAATTCATTAAATACTTCTAACTTCTCTGAAGACATTTAACATGAAGCAATAAACATTTCCACCTTCTCTTAATTCATTAAGTACTTCTAACTTTTCTTAAGACATTTAACACTTCTAGTTTCTCTTTAAGACATTCAACATTTCTAACTCCTCTTAACATAATAAAAATTTCCAACTTTTCTTAATTCATTAAATATTTCTAATGTCTCTTAAGACATTTAACACTTCTAATTTCTCTTTAAGACATTCAAAATTTTTAACTTCCTTTAAGGTAATAAACATTTCCACCTTCTCTTAATTCATTAAATACTTCTAACTTCTCTTAAGACATTAAACACTTCTAATTTCCCTTAATGCATTAATCACTTATAACTTCCCTTAAGACATTAAACACCTCTAACTTCCCTTAATGCATTAATCACTTATAACTTCCCTTAAGACATGAAACATTTCCACCTTCTCTTAATTCATTAAATACTTCTAACTTCTCTTAAGACATTAAACACTTCTAACTTCCCTTAATGCATTAATCACTTATAACTTCCCTTAAGACATTAAACACTTCTAACTTCCCTTAATGCATTAATCACTTATAACTTCCCTTAAGACATTAAACACTTCTAACTTCCCTTAATGCATTAATCACTTATAACTTCCCTTAAGACATTAAACACTTCTAATTTCCCTTAATGCATTAATCACTTATAACTTCCCTTAAGACATTAAACACTTCTAACTTTCCTTAATGCATTAATCACTTATAACTTCCCTTAAGACATTAAACACTTCTAACTTCCCTAATGCATTAATCACTTATAACTTCCCTTAAGACATTAAACACTTCTAACTTCCCTTAATGCATTAATCACTTATAACTTCTCTGAAGACATTAAACACTTCTAATTTCCCTTAATGCATTAATCAACTATAACTTCCCTTAAGACATTAAACACTTCTAACTTCCCTTAATGCATTAATCACTTATAACTTCCATTAAGACATTAAACACTTCTAATTTCCCTTAATGCATTAATCACTTATAACTTCCCTTAAGACATTAAACACTTAACTTCCCTTAATGCATTAATCACTTATAACTTCCCTTAAGACATTAAACACTTCTAACTTCCCTTAATGCATTAATCACTTATAACTTCCCTTATGACACTAAAGACTTGTAACTTCTCACAAGGCATCAAACACTTCTAACTTTCCTTATGACATTAAATACATATAGCTATTCTTAAGGCATAAAACACATCTAACTTCCCTTAAAGCAATAAATACGTCTAACTTTCCTTAAAACATTAGACACTTCTAACTTTCCTTAAGGCATTTAATACTTTTAACTTATCTTATAATTTTAAAGACTAGTAACTTCTCAAATTTCATTGAACGCTTCTAACTTCCTTTACAACATTAAACACTTCAAACTTCTCATAGACATTGAAAACTGCTAACTTCCCTTACGACATTAAACACTTCTAACTTCTTATAAGGTCTTAAACACTTCTAACTCCTCATAAAGTCTTAAACACTTCAAACTTTCCATAGGCATTAAAAGCTTCTAACTTCCCTTACGGTATTAAACACTTCTTACTTCTCACAAGGTCGTAAACACTTCAAACTTTCTTTAAGGCCTTTGTTGCTTCTAACTTCCCTTAAGGCCTTTAATACATCTAACTTCCCTTAAGGCCTTTAATACTTCTAACTTCCCTTAAGGCCTTTAATACATTTAACTTATCTTAAGGCCTTAAATACTTCTAACTTCCCTTAAGGCCTTTTAATACATCTAACTTCCCTTAAGGCCTTTAATACATCTAACTTATCTTAAGGCCTTAAATACTTCTAACTTCCCTTAAGGCCTTTTAATACACCTCACTTCCCTTAATACACCTAACTTCCCTTAAGGCCTTTTAATACTTCTAACTTCCCTTAAGGCCTTTTAATACTTCTTACTTCCCTTAAGGCCTTTAATACTTCTAACTTCCCTTAAGACCTTTTAATACTTCTAACTTTCCTTAAGGCTTTAAATACTTCTAATTTCCCTTAAGGCCTTTAATACTTCTAACTTCCCTTAAGGCCTTTTAATACTTCTAACTTCCCTTAAGGCCTTTAATACTTCTAACTTCCCTTAAGGCCTTTAATACTTCTAACTTCCCTTAAGGCCTTTAATACTTCTAATTTCCCTTAAGGCCTTTAATACTTCTAACTTCCCTTAAGGCCTTTTAATACTTCTAATTTCCCTTAAGGCCTTTAATACTTCTAACTTCCCTTAAGGCCTTTAATATTTCTAACTTCCCTTAAGGCCTTTTAATACTTCTAGCTTCCATTAAGGCCTTTTAATACTTCTAACTTCCCTTAAGGCCTTTTAATACTTCTAACTTCCCGTAAGGCCTTTAATACTTCTAAGTCACCTTATGGCAGGGAATCAATACTTCATGTTATCTTAAGGCATTAATTGTATCTAACGTCTCTTAAAATGTGGAAACTGGTTAAAGACCGTCCTTTTTTCGTTTTTTACATTGCACTACAATTCGAATATTTTTTCATTATATGGCTTAGTTCAGAAATATAAGATATTTTTATTTTATTTTTCAGCTATACATAACCACAGAATTAAAAATTGGACCACAATATAACCCCTTTTTCGAGAAATGTTGAAGCGGGTTTTACTGACTTTAATAACGTCTACCTAATTAATATCAGTTTGCTGTTAATGAATATTCTGTCATATTTAAAATAATTAGTCATGATATTCACAATATAAAAATTTAATAGAGTTTTAATGCGATAACGCATCCTGGAGTCAGTCGTCATTCTTTATGAGTCAATTTGCTTTATTTATATTGAGTACTACTGGAGTCATTAATATTTTGGTTTAAATTTTAGCGGCAAAAGTTTCTCCAACATGTACAATTAGTTTTATACTTTAATCTGTGGTTTTTGCGGGGGAGGAGAATAAATTTTCATTTATTTAGAAAAAGCACCCCACCACATCAAGAGAAAGAAGAAAGAAAGAAAGAAAGAAAGAAAGAAAGAAAGAAAGAAAGAAAGAAAGAAAGAAAGAAAGAAAGAAAGAAAGGAAAACGATAACTAATTGATAGGGTACCAAAACTCGTCATTTCGCTGCTACTCTAACTACATATTTGCATAACGATTGCGATTAACAATTAAGATAAGTGTCACATCAAGGAAGCAATGAGTGCGTGTTGATGATTGCATCGTTTCTACTTTAAATCGGACCATCGGTGGGCATATTTACATTCCATACCAATGTAAATATTGCCTGTATTAATCTGTGATGTTAAGTGAAACAACTTCCAAAGAAAATCATTTTTTTACATGTTTGTTACTATTATTAATGACTATTGATTACTGGGAAGAAAATTAAAGCAAGAATGTTTTTGGTCATTTTCTGAAAATTTTAATTTTTAGAAATATTTTCTGTAAAAAACAGCTCTCCTAACGTATATCGTGTGTGCGTGTTTGTGTGTGTGTGTGTGTGTGTGTGTGTGTGTTTGCGCGCGCACGAGCGTGTGTGTGTGTGTGTGGTTAGCTGGATGATTAATTTTAATTTTCAGGAATATGTTCTGTAAAGAACAGCTCTCCTAACGTATATCGTGTGTGTGTGTTTGTGTGTGTGTATGTGTGTGTGTGTGAGAGAGAGAGCTGGATGGATGTATGTGTGTGTGTGTGTGTGTGTGTGTGCTTACTATCTAGTTTTTTTTTAATAAATACACTCCTATCTTACCACGACAATCCGTAATTACACATGGGTATTTTAGTGATTAACATATTTGAAATATAAAATAAAAAGACAGTTTAAACTTGTGTACCTTTAATTCTTGTTATGATTTTTTGTATCATTTCTTTTTTGGTATAGCCAGGTGACTTGCCATTTGGACCTAAATAGCTCAGCGGTAACACTCATTTTGCACATCAGCCGTCTTGGTTTCGATCATGTGCATAGATGGGTAGAATACATGATTGACCATCCAAGGTTTGTCCTTTTTGCTGGGTGTTCTTTTTCTTCCATCAAAAATATGCTAACATATTTGCAGTTTACGAAGAGTCATATGTTTTGATAAAACTTGTTTACCCGATGCTAAATAAAAAAGTTTTAAAAATATTGCTGGCGACGGCAGATATGAATCCTGTAAATTAGTTCTTTGATTAATGATGACAAACTGAGCTATACTGAATAAATTATGCTTTGTTGTGGAATCTAAACTATTCCCTTTTAAACGTGTTTACGATCATAAAAAATGACTGTCGCCATATCAGTCTGAATAACTATACAATCTCAGCGAACACTCCCCGAAATTTTATGTTTTTTTTTTTTATAATCCATCGCCTAATCGCATTTAAACGTAAATTTAGTCCGACTAGACAAAAGTAATATTTTGGAAATTTGTTGCAAATAATTTATTTATAACATTTTTGCAGGCATTAATATTACTAGTGATATTGGAAGTATTTGTGCGTAAGGAAGAAAATTATACAGTGTTTAAGAGAATGATCACTGGATAAATTGGAAAACTATACCCTGCCCTGTGCTTGGCTAGTGCTAGAGTTAATAAATCCAACCTTCCATCCCACCCATCCATCCATCAAGAGGGAAAGGGTCTTAAGAATCTTTAAAAAAAAAATAACTCGCTGTAAACTAAATAAGCTTTATTTCATTACTAATTACCACTTTTTAACAAATTTGGAAAAATTAGTCTGTCAGTTCATTTAATTAACGATTCTCACATATGAAAATAATTTTAGAAATGAAGCTGTCAGTTTATTTTTTTAAACAACTTCTTGCTTACTTTCATTTTAAATTTTTCTCTTCTTCAGATTCTGAAATAATAGTAAATGTTGGTAGCATTGATAATATCTGCCTGTTGATATTAGTTTGATGGGGCTTCTTACTGGTAATAATGGTGAAGATGATGATGATGACGATGACAGCGACGCCGATGATGCTGGTGATGATGATGACTACAAGGGCGACAACCGACGACTATTCTGATAATTGCACGAGCGATATGTACATTTTCGGGTAGTATTTAAGAACTACATTTAACATGCAAATATGGAAGAGTACAATCCTAGTCAAGAGAGGTTTTAATTTAATGCGGCATTCAGTGTATTTTGTTGCGTGGCGATGAGAGAGAGAGAGAGAGAGAGAGAGAGAGAGAGAGAGAGAGAGAGAGAGAGAGAGAGAGAGAGAGAGAGAGAGAGAGAGAGAGAGAGAGTAAATTGTGATGTATACTTATTACAATCCAAATCTGTTTACTTGTATTTATGTACTGTGTAATTCACTGATAACAGAAGGAGCAATACTTCAATAGTGTTTGACCTTCTAATAATGCTGTTGCCCAGAGTGTCTGTTTAAAATCTCGGTTTTCGGCCCCATATTTTTCTCACAAAACAATATTTTTTTATTTCTCAGTTATAGACAGCTCTCAAACTATTCGAAATAAAATAGCTGTATTTTAAACCTTATAATCTTACGGAACGATAAAATGTCGCCGCTGGTGTAATAACCGACTATTGAGGTTGATATCTGGTGTAATAACCCGCTAATGAGGCTGATATACGATATTCTCTTAATAAAAGGAATCTCCTGGCAGCATTTTAATAAAGATAAAACAATTTTTCCCATGGTTCTCTATCGTACCCATGAGTGCACGATATAAACTGCATGCCTTCGGTAGATGGAACAGTCAATAAATCCTTGTAATGTATTGCGTCAATGAATATAGTGCAACAAAGTCAGAGATGAGAACACTTTATTAACGATATTACGGTTAAGAATTGGAAGTCTGCACTGTGCATTAAATCAGGGTTTAAATATCGTTTATCTTTTTAAGTATATACGTGATGGAATATACAATTAAGTTAATTGTTTGGAGAGTTGTCAAAACAAGGGCAACGTTAAGACATATTTTGGGTGTATTTTAGTGAAATCTTGTCTTCTGCTATCGTAGTCACGTGCATCCCCAATATTTTGATCTTATGAAGACGAATCTCCCGACCAGTAAATGGTAAAGCATGTCATTAAAAAAATCCCAAATATTTATAAAAACAAATATAAATGCAAAAAAAAAAAAAATTCAAAAGGAGTAAAATCGTCAAACTACCAGATAAAACTTTTCTTCATAAACCGCGCTTTAAAAAAGTCCATTACCTTCTCAGATATCAGCCTTATGTGAGCATCGCAGAGAAGACATGTTGGCCGCGTTAGTTGCTTCTAATTATAAGCGTATTTTACATTCCAGAGTAGCAGGAAGAAAACAAAACAAGTGGCAAAAAGTCGAACTCGCTAATTAGTTTGTACCCTTGATTTCATCGAATGATTGAACCACAAGTTTGTTTTCATTTAAACTTGAAAAATATTTTGTATTTCATGAAAATTTTTTAATAGTTTGAAACTAATTAAACTTTCAAATTGGGATAAAATTATATTCAAGACGAAAAGACGAAATTCGATTTTCATCGGCCTGATAATTTTCTTTTTGACATCAATGAACTGGTGATAACATTATCAACGGAAGTAGAAAGTGAGAGTACTATAGTTAATATTTAATCATTGATATTATGTATATATATATATATATATATATATATATATATATATATATATATATATATATATATATATATATATATATATATATATATATATATATATATATATATATATATACGTGCATGTGTGTGTCAGGGTGTGTATGTTTGTGTGTTTGTGTGATTTTCCTTATAATTTGTCCCATTACCAAAACGTAATGTAACATATATTTTTATATTCTTATCTGTTCATTTTAAACATCATTGTGTGTTTGCCAGAGAGTCAGGCACAGGTTTTAAAAATTCTGTTTGATCCTTACCTCAGTAATACAAATATTCATGTATTATATTCCAGTTTTGCATGACAGATACAGTGAATTAGTACGAAAACTCTGCAATAAATATTAATAAAAACATTAAGGTCTCATGTATCGCATACATACATACATACATACATACATACATACATACATACATACATACATACATACATACATACATACATACATACATACATACATACATACATACATACATACATACATACATACATACATACATACATACATACATACATACATACATACATACATACATATTACAGATTTTGTAAACAAATTTAAATCCAAAGACTAACTTTGGGATTAACACCTTGTCAGATGTATTACAAAATAATGTTGGCTTATTCTCACCTTATCATTCATACATATATTCCTTTTGTTTATCAATATTTCGCCTTACGTTTTGGAAAGTTATTTACATGCCATGAGGACCTCCCAAGTAGAACGACCTCACAAGAGGCGGGAGCGGACTGAAGTCAAACCTGGCAAACAGCATTAATTGGCAGCTTCCAATCCAAGATGGAATAAAAAAAAAGATGTAGGGCTTATTTGTCAATTGTTAAGCTAGATATGAAGTTATATTATTGCAATTAATAGCAAGTTCACTGGTGCCATAAATTAACCCATTTGAGAAATTATCAGGCTGACGAAGAAAAGTCGAGGAATGAAAAAGTATGTATTAGCTGAGTACAGACGTTAAATGGTATCATGTACCATGACGTTAATGACTGACTACGTATTTTTGTCCTTTGTCTTATTTTTTGCTTCCAGCCAGTATAGAAACGCTATTAAAACAAATATATCGTTAGAGCATCATAAACCGACGTGATAACCTTGCAGTACAAAAAAAAATAATAAAAAAAAAATTGGCATTATTTATGTATGTTGTTAATTGTCCATTTAAAATAGATTTATATTCATTAGTTGACTTCAGCTTCCTATCTTAGATCACGACAGCTGTATCCTCTCTTAAGCATGAAAGAGAAATGTTGAAATTATAGCTTTTCTCTAGTCTAAACATTTTGATCAAAGAAAAATGCTCACATATATTTCATACAGCAATATGCTTTACTCCCTCTTCTCTGGTCGTCAATTTATAAAATCTTACTGATTTACATTAGGAAAGAGTATTACTTTGTTCACGAAATATACATCTTATCAGTCTGGATACAATATTTTTCAACTCCCGTATCTTATTTTATTTCAGATTTTAGTGAAATTATCTCATACTATTTTAGCACCGGTTGTTTCTAGGCATAACGTAAGTGCCGTCCCAGAGAAGCGTCATGAGACTAGGTTAGGTTGACATTGTTCTCTTGACGGTTACCCACTGTTAAGCTCAATTTAAATTTTTGGGGAAAATACCTTATCCTCAGCTCGTTATATTTGATGGACTTTATATTCTTGACATTTACATTGTACGAGTGCTTGATTGTGGCATGCAACATATTATGCGAATGTCGGTAATTTTAATTATTCGAATAGTTAAAAACATTGTCCACTGATCAGTTATATTATTTTATAACATGCCTTTCTGGCTTTATATCTTTTTTTTGCCAATAAACTGTTATAATTAAATTCAGTCTAAATCGGATCAGAGTTGCTGTCGAGTGGTATACAGAGGACAATCGTCCATATATCATAAGAGATCTTTGGGGCCTCTGAAGGACCCATATCCCCCAAGCCAACGAAATCTCTTGATAGGCCGGTTGTCCAGCTCGACCCTGAATATAAATACTGTGAATTAACTACTTTTTGTGAGATACCAATTCTCGTGGATTTCGTGGTTGCCACGCGGCTCAGCGTGTAAAACACAACGTACACGAATTCTTCTTTTGAAGCAACATGGCCCAGATCCCAAAATATTAATTCAAATATTAACGTAAATATAATCTTGAAGCAAACTGAATCCAATTTGCAAATTTACATGTATGTACAGACGAAAATGTAATTTTTAAAGCAATCGGACCTAAGTTCACGAAAATACACTTAAGCACAAAAAATTTATTTTTTTATGCAAAAGGACAACAATCCACGAATTTACATTTAAGTACTAACGAAACTAATTTTCCTCAAAAAGTCATGAAAATTAATATTCACGAAAATAAATCAATTTAAGGTCGGTAAACGAAATATTTTTTTAGCTTCCTCTGTTGCGCTATTTTCGTACAAGAAATTTGTGTAACTGTCACGACTCTTGTTAACTCTTTGAAAGCAGGACCGGCCTCAGACCCAATTGGATTGATTTGGCTCAATTGGGCCCCGTGGTTACAGGGGCGCTGCGCGTTAGTAATTGTTAAAAGTATATTTATAGAGAGAACGTAATTTTATAGCGATGAAATAAAATTTTAAGTTCAATATCATATAAAACTTATATAAAACTTGTTTTAAAAAGTTTATTTTCAAATGTTGTGCTCATAGGGGGTCCAGCTAGTAAATCCGAGGGGGGGGGAGGAGGGTGCCAAAATTATCCAAAATCGGGCACCGTGATTGCTAATGTCATTTGTGCTTGAGAGAACAGTTCTTATCTTAATATCATTTTACGATTTGGAAGTCTTTTGTTGAGTTTTTATTTGTTTGAAAAAGGGAGGGATTTGTTTGTTATTTTAGTTAAGTTTAGTGAACAAATCTGCTTAATTTTACTATTCAAAAAATGACTGATATTATAAATTGAACTAAGATGGGACCGTCATCAGAAAATTTCAAACTGGAAGCGTGGAATTTATCATGAGAGGGCTTTGTTAATTTTCTCCGATATTTATGACTTTTATGAAAACTGTATTGCCAAATGCCAACATATGTGATATCTCAAAATCTATTTTATTTATCTTTGTTGGAAAGGTCCCATTTCTGAACATACATATCAGGTAAACACTGTGCGTAGAGTTTAAATATTTTATAGAAAAACTAAAATTATCTGATCTTTTTATATAACTGTAATCTCTCAATTGAATTTAATTTTATTTTAACTTTTGCAGAAAAAAAGATGTTTACTATATTCATGAAATTGAATGGAAAGAGCTTTTCAAGCATATTCTTGACTTTATTTAACCTTCACTCCCAGTGTTCACACCATGTCTATTGGAAGTTTTTGCTTTTTCTTGGAAATCTGTCATCAATTATCTTTTATTAGCATTCTACATAATTCGTTATAAATGAAAACACTTGGAGTTTGTTTTGTAACACCTATAACATATTCATACGCAGTGTCATTTGCTTTGTAAAACCCCAAATTTCTGACCCATAAATCAAAACTGAAGCTCTTTTACTATCAAATATTTGAGATAAAGATTTTGTTGACAGTTTACCAAAACGATTAAGTCTAGTCTTCAAACTATAAATGTTTTTTGCAGTATGTGCTCTTGCGTTGGTTTTTTTTTTAAAATATCATTGGGGTTTAAAAGAAAATACACATATAATAATATACCGTCTGTGTCAGTCCAACAGCAACATGTCTGCTTTTGTATCTTCTAAAATACCGTCCGTTTTGGGAAAATAAAAATAGTTTTAGTTTAATCCAAATTTAACTTTAGTTTAAAGATCCTGCAGTATCCTTTTAGTTTATTTTAGTATTTTCTGACTAGTGGTTAGAGCGTCCGCCTCTGATGCGCGTTGTCTCTGGTTTGAACCCCGTCCTTGTCATACCAAAGACTTATAAAAATGGTACAAACAGCTGCCTCGCTAGGCGCTTAGCATTAAGAGGTTAGTGTTAGAACTAGTCGGCCTGGTGTCAGAATAATGCGACTGGGTGGGATGTCAAGATACATGTCTGCGGTATGATGTTCCAGTGCTAGACATCACTAAACTGCCACACAGCAGACATAGTAGCGATATGACTCATTTTTTGAAAGCTCTCTCTCTCTCTCTCTCTCTCTCTCTCTCTCTCTCTCTCTCTCTCTCTCTCTCTCTCTCTCTCTCTCTCTCTCTCTCTCTCTCTCTCTCTCTCTTTCCTTCCATATTTTCATGAAGGATATTAGTTGTTTTGTTTGTCTGATATTTTTGTCCATCCTATAATATATATGAAATAAATCTGAAAAATACTGGTACCATCTGGTGAAATCTATCATCCCATTTCACAGTGTTTAGGCATTTTAAAAGTCTTCAGAGAGTTTCGAAGTTTTGTCTGAAAGTACTTTTCAAGCCTTGCCGTTTTTTTCTGTATAGGTTGCTTCATTGTCTAGTTAATATATTTGTATATCAATGTATTTCTAAGCTGCAAAGTTGTCTGTCATGTCATCGTGTTAGTTTATAAGTTCATCAAATGCGCGATATTTTGCTGCTTTACAGCTTGCATCCTGCCAAAGTAGTTTGTTGGCCAAAACTCGATCACTACTTTTATTGATATCGTTTAAATGATTTTTGTCCTATGCGCTGATTTATAAATAATCTCCATGAAATAATTAATAACAGTATCGAGCTAATTTTTCTCTGTCGTATTAAGTATAGTGTGAGACAACTACCATTACTAGTACTACCACTACTACGACTACTTCCTCTACACTATTACTACTAGTACAACCACTACTGCTACTGCTAAAAATCTACTACTATTACCACTACTACCACTACTACTATTGCTACCTCTACTACTACTACTGCCACTACTACTACTACCACTATTACTACTACCTCTACTACTGCCTATGCTACTACTACTACTACTACTACTACTACTACTACTACTACTACTACTACTAATAATAATAATAATAATAATAATAATAATAATTTTGAAGTTATTATTTATACAGTGAATAAAATACATTATTATTTGATACAATAATTGTAAAATTTATTGACATAGTAGATGACGTTAACGCACAATATATTTAATACACCTTTTCTTACCTTGATTATCGCAATTTATGTGTTATTCAAAGTTCGTTCTTTCGGCTTATCTTAATATGTTTCACAGAAGGCGTCGTCTATATTTGCAAATTTCACAGGGAATTAATTATATTGCTTGATGATGCATGATATACATATTTACTAATTTTCTTTCTTGATTAGTGATTAACCTCTATACTTCCGAGATACTGCTTTTACCTTTATGAATCAAACAATAATTTTAAGAAACTCTCATATTTCCTGTATATTAAAAAAAAACAAAAACAAATAACAATGTTAAGTAATACGAAGCGGTAACAGAAGCAAACTTAGCTTTTTCGATCCGCTCTACAGTAAAGCTAGCAAGACCTGATAAAGGAACAAATACAAAAAATTTGTACTCAGTTGCAAGAAGCATACGTTAGAGAATGTTGGCATACCTGTCTTACTTTCATGGAATGTGACTGAAATTTCTTTATATGTGGTATTGTGCAAATAACACGCTGCCAAGTCCAGTCTGCTGATCCAAATGACTGTTCCCATGTGCCCAAGAGTCCAATGTACAATAACCTTTACATTTTATATAAATCGACAAAATATATGCCCCCCAGTGTACAAGCTTCTGAAAGCGCCAGAAATAAATTATATAAAACTAACTTTAACAAGTCATCAGTTAATTTTATTTCCAGTTTACCTGTAAAGTCATTCACGACTTTGCTTCGAAATTAATCATACAGGATACACGGTACTAATTGCACGGAAAATGGGAACCAGCCTGAAAATGGTTGAAGATAAAAAAAAGTTTATCTATGGGTTTGGCTGGTCAAGTTTGGTTAATAATGCAAGTTATGTTTTATGATAAAGAATCATTTGAGAGCTTATTCAAGTTGTAAGTGGAATAAATAGAAACAATGTTTTATTGATGAAATTTCAGTCCTTTAACAGTCTTGAGTTTGAAACATTCATTACTAAAATTAGCACCTGACTCTTTGGTGCGGAATTGAAAGCACATGTTTCAAACAAATGCAGGTCCAGAAAATGCCACGGCTCATATCAGTTTATACGGAATCAGGACACAATTAATAATTCCGGTTCAGTACCCACGAATGTAGTCCCAGTCTAGTTTAGATAATTGTTTCCTGTCTCCGTTTGGTGGTGATACAAGAGTTAGATTTAGGCATTCTTGGTAAGGATTTTAAGGCAATTGTTTATTCATTAGAATGTGAGTTTATGGTGTGGTTGTTTGTGTGTATTTCGGTGACAGTGCACAGTGAGTAATAAGGCCATGATCATGATCCAGAAGTGAAATCTGTGTTCCGTCAGCCTCTCAAAAAATGCAGGTCAACCCTTGACAAGAACTTCACCGTAAAGTCATATGTGAAGGTATTTTAAATTAACATATGATTTACATTGATTGTCACACAGTGGAAAGTTCAGTACTGAGAAACAAATGTAGAGAATATATAGTAAAATTAATTGTGTTATATGGCCATACATAGGCGAATATCCAGGTTTCATCTATACTGATAAATATGGGTTTGATCATGAGCACTCAAAAATTTTAAGTTACTGAATTTTATCATGGTGTTTCCATAGGTTACTATGGGAACTGAATTAGTATCGTGAGTCCTACAGATGATACATTTAATTTATGTCGATAGCCGTCATTTGTTGTTATTCGCTTCGCCTTTGTTATTTAAGAAACAACTAGTGATCGAGAAGTTGCAAATGCTTCGAAAAACGATTTCATTCGCAACTTGTCGGTCAATCCTAAGTTAATCCAGTTATGGGAATTTCAGCTGTAGTCCGAATAGATTGAGGAGCTGTTTTCTTTTCCTTCGGGGGTGAGGGTGGAGTAGGAGTGTTATATGAAATGTCCGGCGAACAAAATGTATGTTTATTTCTGCAAATTACTGCGCCTATGCAGTTTTGTCTCACAGAGAAAGCCAAGAATTTCCACATGCTCTGATGTCCAAAAGGTGAGACAATCGGAACACAATCAGCCTTTTGAATAAGTCTGGAAAGAAACCTTAGATGTAATTCACCTCCATGGTGAAGTATATTCGGAGCTACTTTTGTTTATCGCAACATCTGTCGATCACTTCGCCTGAAGCGGAATAGCAAAATCATTAAATATATGCGCATACCCACAACACCTTATGACTTTTAAGAAATGGCTGGGATATGATCCAGTTGGATAAAAATGACAAAACGGAGCTAACTTTCTTTTAAGAGATGAATAATTTGCAGAAAAATTACACCCTTCAATGATACCCGAAAATAAAGGGAGCTGAAATGGTTGCCTCTGACTTATCAGATTTTTTTTTGGTTTATTTTCCTTCTTATTATAAGAAATGGCTGATACCGTAATTTATATTCACTTTTGCTTTCCGTCAATTTTTGAGTGTATAAAGAAAATTTAAAAATGAATAAATTTTGTATTGCTTATAAAATACAAAATTCATTTTGAAATCTTTTAAAATGAAAACGTAAATTTTATTGTAAACACATTTCTATACGTAGAGACAATTGCTTATTAAGAATAAAGTAAAATATTTGCACGACATTTATGTTACTGACTGTAGTTCTTTATAAATTGAAATCGATTGCTGGTGTAGCCTGTATGTTTTGTATTTCTTTAAAAAATGATTGGTGTAATATTAGGGCGTTATAGCTAAGTTGTTAGCATTCTGGACTCCTAGGCAAGAAGACTGAACTGAGTTCCAGGTGAGTCTGCGGCGGTTGCCTTGTTGTGTCTTTAGGCACGCCACTTTATCGTGCCCTTTTTCCTTGTTGCAAAGGACATTTCTGGTACTGTTTGAGTGGTATAAGTTACGACAATCCAATATCATCAAGGCCGTAATAAAAATTATATCCCATGTATCTGCGTTTGTATTATATTTGCAAAAAAATGTTAATTTTATGTCAATCGCACACCACGCTCTAGAATATTGTATATGATACGCTTTAAGAGACTTCTCAAGATGGCTGCTGTTGTGGAGATATTGGACATGAGATTGACATCATATTCATTTTCGACCAACTATACATCACGAAAGTCTTTTGGAGAAACACTAGTGGCAAAATAAATTTTCAACCAGGAGGACTAACAGTAACAATATGACCATTGTGGCTGTGATCTCAGACGTCAGATCCACGCCATTTTCATTTAGGTGTAGACATCATATGAAGTCTTTTACATGAAACCTATTTCTGATTTACACATCCGTTCAAGAAGTGTGGCGATAACATGATTTTCAAGATGGCTGCCTTAACAGCCATATTGCAATTCACATTAGCACCATTTTCATTTAGGCCCAATTTGACTTTTAGTGAAAACCCCGTGTCAATATGACTTTCCCTTCAGGAAGAGTAGTAATAACAAGATTTTCAAGATGGTCGCTAAAGCGGACATATTGGATATTACATTGGCATGATTTTCATTCAGGACCAAACGAGACATCATAAGAGAAAACACCAAGCTGATACGAATATCCCTTCAGGAGAAAAAGCAATAGCAAGTTTTTTAAAATGGTCACTGTGATGGTCATATTTTGGATGTCCGAGCGACAATTTCATTCGGACAAATTAACCAATGGAACAAATGATTAGTGTTATGACAATCCTCTAAATTGTTTGTGAAGAGTAGCGAAAACAAGCTTGGGCTGTCTGACAGATGACAGACGAGTGACGACGGACGGACGACGGACTATCCAGTAAGTACTTCTGACCAGTGGAGCTATACAAAAGCACTGTCCATGAGGGAGAGACTATATACCCTTGCACACAGCCAAACTTCAATCGACCAGGGAAGGGCATAATTGCAGGGCGAGAGGGCTATAGCCTATTCAGGCTGCCATAGGTAGTTAATCGCTTCTTTCATCCCATCTGCCGTCGCTTCTGTATTTGTTTTTTCCTTACTCTAGATATCACAGCGGGATTTCGTTCTACACGCTTGTTATTTCTCATGTTTCCTCTCCGCTTGCAAACCCAGTGCCTCTCGCTCTCCACTAAATTATATCTTTTGATAGCCTATGTTAAAGCTTGTTTTCAGTTCCACTTGAACATTGTTTACAATACTATATAATTTCACACCAGTCTCTCTCTGATAACGGTATAAGAGAGGATGAAACAGTTCGATGTGTGTGGCAACCACAACTATATTGCTGATTGACACATACACAAATACATGTGACATTCAAAGGGCATAAATGTAGCCTATCGCTTGTCAAAAAACCCGCCATCTTGACCTTTGCGGTGTGGTATAATTTTGTTTGGGACCATCTTAAAAGTCTCAAGAGCTGATTTTAAACACCTGCTTGATATCTCTATAATCTGTCCCATTGCTAACTACAAAAAGGCAATACTTAAAAATTCTTCAGTTTGCTTTATAAAGAGTTACAAGAAATGCAAAGAAATTGCTCTAGTCACAGTCTTTGGGACAAGATAATGCTTTGATCTTGTCTCGCAAGCTTCAACGAAAAAGTAATTTGGAAAAAATATGTCCTTGTGAGCCCCCGTGATGGTTGCGCATAACGAGCAAAGTTTAATTTAACATCATTTATACATATAACATTAGTTTCGAGTTATCGGACACCTGATAATAACAGACATAGTGAGTGGGCCCCTAGCGGTTGCAAAGTATATAAGCAAGACAAGTACCCTTATAAAAGCGTATATTTGCAGACATTTTAGCAACAAATTTTAATACAAATTGTGATACGAATTGTATATTTACCTCGGTCTTATGTGTTAGCTCTTAACTTCATTGTTTCTTAAAAATGTCATTATTTAAGCATTTGTTTTATTTATTTGGTTTGCTGCAAATTTCAAGGTTACACCATAGTATATGAGTTTCATCCTTGACATAATAGAACGCATTTAATGTTCTCACCTTCGCTTTTTTTTAAATGTATTTTTCACTTTTAGATTTTATTTTTCTTAAAACAATTTACTAAAGTTAAATCAGTATGTAAGTAAACAGAAATTTAAAAAAAACCCAAAGCAAAACAAAACCAATAACGAACAAACAAATAACAAATTAACAAAAACTCTCAAACATGTTTAGGTCAAATATGCTCTTGTCCCCCATCCCCACCTCTGAATATCATCCGTAAAAAGTTATCTTGCATTGTTGGCCTTTGTAGGGATTTGGAATGAGTTACTTAGTCATCAGGTTGATAGATAATTAAGTAGGTTGATATTAGATTCCGTACAAGTTTACCAGATGACTACTGCGCACGAAAAAAAAAAGTGGAGAATGAAAAAATAAAGAAAAAAAACCCCACTTTCACACGAATCTAGATGTAATGACTGTTGTACATTATTACACTGCTATCAAAATATCTTGTGCTCCGATGTCTCGCAACCCCTGCTCTCTGTCAATTATGTTGTAAAAAAATTACTGGCGAACCCTCGATTTTTCACCAACCTCAAATTGACACCGCCTTCCTATATATGTGAGTGTTGTCGACAAATTGAGGAAGCATTGTATGACGAAAGGAAGGAATTATTCCTAGGTATCCGTGAGGAAAAGCTTTAATAAAAGTTTTTTTTTTAAACAACGAATTCTACGACATGATGTACACAACAATTACCAACATGTAAACTATGGAATTATTTTAATCATTATAATAATACAATTTTGAGATGCCACTAATCTTTCGATATGTTATAAACCATTTCTACTTCAGCAAGATAATATGGTGTGCATTGCATTAGATGTGTACGATTAATAGAATTAGCTAGAATACTCCTCCCCTGAATTTACACGAGGCACAAAAATCAATAAACCATAAATGCCCCTCTACTCCTCCACAATTGCTCCAAGAGACAAGCAAGGAATCTAGATTCCAACTACTGGAGGTAATGTCATGTCCAAGCAGTTAAAGTTTAAACGGAAAGTCTAAGATCCGATGGGACACAGCAAAGGCATCATAAAAAGCTAGAGTTGCGCATGTCAGAATCATTAATACATGAACTAAAATAAATGCTTCATATATAAATGTATATTCCCTCTTCATGCTGCGCTTTTAAATATAGATATATGTGTCATCAACCCACTTAAAGTTACATTTAATAAATATATTTTCTAGAGCTAATCTCTCACTTGTTAAAGTTTGCATTGCAAGTTCGTGAAATAATTCCATCCATGAATTGTCTTCTGGCAACAGCGGCAACAACTGCCAGAAGTTCTGTGTAATCCGAAACATGAACCTTAATTGAATATAGTTCATCCATATCGACAATGCCTATGCAATGATACATTTTGTAATAATTACTAAAGTGAAACGTCTCATAACCCGTACAAGTGTCATAAAGACCGCATTTTATGAAAAGCTGTTGCAAGAACGGTTAATGGCAGTTTTATCCATGGAAACGTAGGAGTCAAAAATTTCACATTCACCTCTTTTTATATAAAAAAGATAATATTTAGTTTACACTCCTGGTGAAATCACAGCACCTGAAATTTGTATAAACGGGATACACTTTATATGTATATTCCTTTCTCAATCTCGCCAAATTGACGTGATTATGCTTAAAATAGAACTTTGTGTTGGGGTCTATATCTTGAATAACCATCCACTGTATCGTCTTTTCATGGAAAATTGCAACTCCAAACAGCCGAGTTCCACCAACCTCTCGTCAAGAATCCTAAACGTTATGCCATAGTCACCCTGTAAAAAAGATACACGAGATTTTTTTATAAAGGTAATTATTATTAATCTAATTTTTTGTTATCTTATTCTATTTTATACTTCTCAAGTTCTCATGTTTGGACTACTAAAGACTTTGAAGAAATTTATCCATAAGAATATGGACAATTTTGAATCTAGTGAAACGCATCACACACTAATCTTAAAGATGTGTGCGTGCGATATGAGTCATTTGGTTCCCTATTTTGGTACCGGTCACTCATGAACAAAGTCTCCGGAAAAAAGAAAATAAATTTGAAAAAATATCGGTTATTTTACGAGAGAATGCATAACTAGGATAAAGGTGGGATCTATTTGTATAACAGTGTTTTCTCTTTTCTACAAAGACTCAGTTGCAATTTACTGAAGTGTTCAGAGAACCAGTCAGGCCAATGGTTTAAACAAATCTAAAATAAAAAAGGTAATGTTACAGATGCGACTGAATGGATATGGATGTTTACGGGGAAGGCAGTGCAATTAACTAGGTAGTTCATTTTGAAAAGACCAGTTAAGCATATATTTGCATCCCTCATGCCTTGAGTTTGATCGCGGTCTCTTTGCGATCGATACTTTTTTCTGCTTGTTTTCTCCACCTCAAAGACCCCCCAAAAGCCATCATCATTTGATCTCTCCAGACAACGTTACATAAACTGATAAAGTATGCTGAGCAAATCGACTTAAATGGTTTCATATTTAAATCTAATTTGGAGCACAGGCTCGTTTGCTATGTGCGATTGCAAGTGGCTACCTGTAACAGGTTATGCATGTTTTTATTGATTATATGTTATCCCATTTTGCTTGCTATTAATTTTGGCATGCCAAATCCTGCTATCAAATATGAAAGAAGAAACAGAAGAACCTACTCGAAATGTTTCTAATGGTAAGGCAAAGACCAATGAATCGTCTAGAGGGTGGAGATCAAGATTTTATGTTTTTAGTTCATTCCCATTGGACGATTGAATCTCACACTTTCTTGCTGTAGCTGGCATAAGAGTACTACATTTCTTTTAGTTCCACATTTTACTGACAAGAAAATTCTTCTTTAATAGAGAACCAGTCTGAAATCAATTAGTACACCAAAAAAAAAAGATAAGAGTGACGAGTTGGTGACATTGAACGGTAGGTCGCTGACGATTTGTGTCATTGGTGCCTGTAAGCCTCGAACGGTAATGTTCTAGACTGCATTTGTGAGTGTAAACATCCCATCACAAAAGTATTAATCTCTGTTCTTTTCTTTATGTAACCCTTTGAGAATCTCACCGGAACCGACGATGTTGTTGTTGTTGTTGTTGGGCTTAACGCCATTTTCAGCACATGGTGACCAGTATTAATGGTGGAGGAAGAAACCGGGAAATCACCGGAAAGAACCACCGACCCACGAGAAGCTACTGGCAAGCTTTCTCACATATCTAAATTAGCCGAATCTTAGACTCGAACACACGCAGACAGAGGTGAGATGGCAGTGATCCGTAACAGACAGCGCTTTAGACAAATCGGGCACTAGGGACCCCGAACCGACGATGTCAGCTAAAAAAATAATAGGCACCACCAATCTTTTGCTAAACAAATAAAAGGCACTATTTAATCTGAGGCATATTGTAAATGTTTGGCAGCATTTGTGTGGTTAAACTGAAAATGACCGTTGATAGCCGAGAAACATTTTTCTCTGGTCAACAATAAGGTACGAATATAATGACAATCTTCTTCAAGGAACGCAGTTACCGAATTGAGATTGCTTCTCAGTTGAAATAAAAATGGAGGTAGTTCGGTACAACAATTGAGGGTTAAGCCGATATGTTCTGGTTGAATTAGTACTGGAACATGCCATTCTTGACTATTGATATTTAGACACAAAATAAAAAGACTATATAAATGGTATCCTTGCTATATGTTGCAATAAAAACTTGATTGACTTAACAAGTTGAAAAAAGAAGGGAGTGATAACAGTATACTTTGCTCATTTGAATTTATGAGCAAATACCGTGTGTGCTAAATATTTATTTTTACATTTTATCTGCAGCTGCAGCAACAACCTTAGCAACCACGGGGTCCGATTTTGTATTTGTTTGGTTGGTGCCCCTGGATTTACGAACGAGGCCCCGTATGAGCACGACATTGGTAAAATAACTTTTAAACAAGGCTTGTAATTAAATTATTATTCTGCTGCTTAGAAACTACTTTATATATGTATTTTGAAAAATTGTTAATGCGCGGGGCCCCGACTGGGCTATATAGGTCTAACTAAGACCGTCCCTGCGCAGCTGTGTCAAATACTAATCATTCCATGATGACTGGTATACTGCTTTCAGACGCAGAGATACTTTCCGAACGCAACTCAGCCTAATTTTATATGATATTTACGAACTATATGCCATGGTTTTAATCATTTTTGTTGCTAAAGTATGCTTATATTCAGAGAGACACAGTGACGAAGCCACCCCGCCTGTCTTTGTGCAACCTATGGGTTACGAGTCTTATGCTGAACCAGCTCAGCTTCTAATCTTTAAACATATAGAAAAAAAAATACGAACGTATCTTTGCCAAAATTATTTGAAGATAGATTGTCATAACCAAGCCCATAAAATCGACGAACATAATCTTAAGAAGTTTTCCAATATTTGGGAGTCTCTTGATTGGTAAAATTAGAATAGTCTGTTATGATACGAACTTTATTCACTTTATTCTCTTAAAATCCAGTTGCCTTCGAAATATATTTGTCAATTATTGTTGAACTTAAAGATGTAAAGAAGCTGCAATAGCATTGTAGATCATGCACGTAGAACTTACTAATTCCACGTTTAGTTTAGAAAATACAATATTTGAAAACCGTCTACAGGTTTTAAATCTCTCGCCTAAGTGTCACGGACGGACGGCTTTCTTGATGTTTTTGTAGGTTTTAAAGACATTTGTAACAAATAATTGGTGATACAATGAGAAAGAAACGAATGATAAGTGTCTTTCTCCAGAATTCAGCGAGGAAGCCACTGGACTGTCCTGTGTGACCCATGGATTAAGAGTCTGACGCTCAACCAGCACAGCTACCATGTCTCTCTACGGACGGACGAAGGATCGGACTACTTCCATATAGCATTGTCATCAACTTCGTTAGGCAAGGGTTTTCGGTAAACTTCGTTCTGCGTCAATCCATGGTATATGTATCTTATCAGTCTTTTAGACATGTGTTTCCTATCGGATAAAAGAGTTACTGCCCATGGCAAACAAAATTAAATCAACGCGAGAGCTCGTAACATCTGTCGGGTCTTCAAAACGACGATTCCATTGGTATTCGCATGCCTTGACATGGAAAAGTTTACAAATGAACGAAATGTATGTGCGAGAAACCGACACGCGACATGTAAGAAGACCGCAGAGATTATTCTCGACTATCAAATTGTAGCTAAACGTAATATCTAATTGGATCTGGCAACTGCATTTAAACAGCCGGTGGAGTTGTAGATGCTGATTCTGTCAGTCACATACCCCAACGGTCGATGTGGAAAAAGTGGATTGACGGCCCTTGGCTAGCCAAGATGTCGACGTATGTAACCAGTCTGATTCAAATCATATCTTCACTATCCTATGTGAAGATCTGAATGTGATCACTTAGGGGTCATGTTCTGGTAACCTTTGAATTAGCCAATGGAAATGCAGCTTTCAGAAAGTTGAAAGCGAATCAAATCGTTTGGCACACATAACTTAAATCGTTTGGCACACATAAATACTCTTCAGCCATACAGCCCAGTCTCCCAAACGCAAAGGTAAAAGATTTATCTGTCAGATAAAAATAGCGATTATGATAATAACAAAGGTCACCAGAAGCGGTCGCTGTGAGAGCTTCACGTTGAACAGTGGAGATCTCATCTTAATTAGGCTGTGTAAGTGACGAGATATTAAAACATATGCAATGGAATGAAAATATAGAACATACACAAGTCAAATTACTTTCAAAATTATTTATTTTTTCCTTTTCTGGAACTAGTTGAAAAAAAAAGACACACTTTTTGTATCTCCCAACTTTAGATGAAGTAGCATAATTGCTTCATACATTAACAAAACTGGAATCAAAACTGGAATAGAACGAGTACATGTTCTTTTACAAAATAGCGAATCTCAGGATAATTAAATTTATAATACGCATTACTTAACTGATGACGTCGACCTCTGATGGCTTTAGAAAAAAGATTATTTACGAAAAGATGATAAAATACAAGAGCAAAAAAATTGTCCCCGTCTCCAAAAATTAACTGCATATACTTTACTGTCAGTTACGATGTTAAATTAAATACCCTTATATCCAAATGCATGCCATTCAAAAACCAGATCGCTACTTGTATCCACAATTTTCTCAAGAGGCCATAAAATGGATGCCTTACGTTGGCGGTGTATATAATTACAACCCATATCATGATCGGAACACGGTGAATAAACATAGCTAGAACGTACGAACGTAATGAAACAATTCAATCTTCTATCTGACAGAAGGAGGTCGAACGATCAAACGCCATATAAAAATAAGTCCAATATCTGCTAGAAAGAGCTCGATCCCAGTCATGTACATATACCATGTTACATCATACTACGTTTATAAGCACGATAGTATTCCCTCTTCGCGTAGCGAACAGCAAAGTGATTGCGAGTGTTCAATGTAGATACGGGTCATAAAATCAGGTTGATTACGATAATAACAATTCATTAAAATAACTGGTTTGAAATGCATTATTTTTCTTGTCAAAGTTTTCGTACGTTGTTTCGCATCTTGCGTATAGTCAGCTAAGCGCCTGCGAGTTGAGAATGAGTTGAAAATTTCACTCCAATATATGACAGAAAAACTCAAACGGTTAAATTCCATGAAACAATTAACTCTAATGTATGTCAGTAAAATATTTGAGAATGACATTTTTCTTTTAAAGAAGGGTTTGACGTGTCTGAAGAGAAGACAGATGATGATAAGGATACTCTCTGCAGAAACAATGTAAATTTGGATTACTAAGTTAAGATAATATCTGCAGTAACATTTAAATTTCGACCATAAAGTTCAGATACTGTAATAAATTGGAGTATACGCATTTGTTTATAGCGCTCCGTTTTAGGATTTTTTTTAGATGTTTGTTATTGTTTGTTTGATTGTGGAAAGTCGGTGCTAGAGAAATATTCCTCAAACTGAAATAATTAGCCCATTACTACAAGCAAACGTCTCGGAGTGAAGTTTTAGTGACTTTCCATGATGCAATTTGGTGAAGCATGAGAGTCCCTGTTGTTCAAAAGTCCATATTCATATCTAGTCGTGTAAATTAATTGTGTGACTCCAAGTGCAGTATTTATGATCGTAGAACGGTAAATTACACAATGGAATAAACGAGAAAGCACTTTTCCGTCGTCGGCAGGCGCCTTTTATTGTTGCCATGGTGGCAAATATGACGCAAAATTACAGGCGAAATGTGACTTAAAGCCATGATTTGACTGGTATAAGGTGGCGTATTTAAAAAAGTTCCCTGTATTAGGTGGTTCAAGAAGTATAGCTATACGGTGTGAAATGCTTGCGGTACGTTACGAAAAGTTAATGTTAATGAAGAGAAATGATGCAGATGTGCGGTTGATAGATAATTGGGAAGTTGTGAGATATGTTGTCTTGTATTAATTAGAGTAAAGTTATTATAGAATGGACATGTTGGACTTTCCGGTTTACAACAGTAGTTGCATAGAGATCTTTGGAATTACGGGAAACATGGCTTCTAGCGGAATCGCTCGGTCAAGTAAATAGCTTGGATTGTTTGCTGCAATACTATCATCAGCAACAATATAAATTTATAGAACTGACTCAAGATACTAGTAACAGTGACAATGTAAATTTAGGGACCCGAGTTAAGGTAATTTGCAGTAACAATGTAAATTTGGAATATTGGGTTAAGGTACTATCTGTGGTGATAATGTAAATTTGGTGTACTGAGTTACTATTCAGCAGTAACAATGCAAATTTCGAATACTGAGTTAAGTTGCTATCTGCAGTTACAACGTGAATTTGGAGTACTGGGTTAAAATACCGCCTGCAGTGGCACAATAACTTTGGAATACTGGTTAAGATACTATCCGCAGTAACAACGTACATTTATATTTCTGGGTTAAACTACTATCTGCAGTAACAATGTAAATTGAGAGTACTGGGTCAATATATTATCTGCAGTGATAAATGTAAATTTTGAGTACTGGGCTAAGATACTATCCACTGTATAAATGCAATACATTTTTAATACTGGGTTATGATACTACTACAGTGACAGTGTAAATCCGGAGTACTGGGTTAAAATATTATACACAGTGACAATGTAAATCTGGAGTACTGGGTTAAAATATTATACACAGTGACAATGTAAATCTGGAGTACTGGGTTAAAATATTATACACAGTGACAATGTAAATTTGGAGTACTGGGTTAAGTTATTATCTGCATTAACAATGTAAATTTTGGAGTACTCAGTTAAAATAATATCTGCAGTGACAATCTAAATTTGAGTCATGTTGTTCTCGAAAGTAATGACAAATTTTGTAAAATTAACAAGACTTGATGCCAAAAGCCAGTTTGAGATTCAGAGCAATTTTCTGATAGGAAAAAGGGAGATTGGGTGGCACATTTTGGTTTAATAGAACCGTGATTATGTTGTCGCTTTGCACTCCTAAAAGTCACAGGTTGGATTCTCGGTTACAAGTGCAAATGAAAGCAGTTACTCACCTAAAGCCAGTGGTTCTCTTTGTGGTTCGTCACTTAGCTACATATCTCACACTATACAATGCTGACATTTGAACGTTGGAGAACTCGTTTCGTTTCTCGGTAAACCATCTTGTAGAATCAATGAAATATGTCTCTAAACAAAGTATTAGAAAAGGAGAAATTATTTTTTATACGCGCAAAATTTGTCTAGGTTAAGATCTCGTGATGAGGTGTTAAGTTCCAGACCTGTTAGGGTCTAAGAAAAGCTCTCTTTTACTCATGAATTTTGAGGTTGAGTTTGACACTAAGTCTTAAACTTAGAGAGAGTCCTAAGTGAAATGACAAAATGAAAGTCTTTTGTGATTGACCAGAAGTGACAGAACAAAATGAATGTCGTTTCTGATTGGCCAGAAGCGACAGAACAAATAGAATGTCTTTTTTGACTGGTTGACACAAGACCTCAAGCTTAAACTCTTTCTCCTAACAGTTTTCATCTCCGAACCTAGTCCAAAAAGGCCTGCTTTGTGGACGAACTACTTTATCGGACCTAGATCTGATCCAAATTTACTTTTACATAGTAAACACGATACAGTTCATCATGTAACTAAAAAAAAACAAGTTTGGAACATAGGAATGTAACCATGAATAAGCATTTTTGTCCCTTACCAATTCAGTATATCCGATGTCTAATAAGACTGTTAACAATCACACGGTACATTTGAAGCAAGTATTTTTCGCTTTTATTTTGAACATCTGATAAAAAAGATGAAAATTTTATCTCCAACTATTATACTTTCGATTTAGTAGATTGGGATCAGTTATCAAATTTACAGAACGTTTTAATGACAAATTTTAGCAAAGAAACGGACTAAAGTTCAGCCGCTAGATCATTGTAGTCAATTGGACCACCCAGCTTATCTATATATTCCTTCAATGCATACCGATCCAGATTCAGAGATATAGGAAAACCTATCGCCTGTCCATATATTTTCAGATAACTTCAAAAACGCACTCGGAATTTGAAAAGGCCGACTACGCTTTTTCAGCATTTTATGACTTGTTTTGATTTTAAAAAAAGAATGTGTAGATATATTAGCCAATTGGCTTACATGACGGAATCTTGATAATTGCACGTAATTAGAACGAAGTAAAGCACTCATGCATTCCTTTGTAATAGGTAATCGAGTGAAAATTTGAATGCAACAATATTAAGTGTCACTATGTGTGGTTGGAATGTACTTTTAGAACACAAAATTGGTTTACAATCCAAATGAATGTATTTTGGGGCTAGGCAAACCATTTTAGACTAATATCGTATAAGTACATTCTTTAAATGGGTATTAGACGTTTTTACACTAGAGTTGATTTAAGAGTCAGTTCAAAGGGGTTCAGAATCAAGACAGAATTTAAGTATTTCCCTGCCTTCCCCAATGCACACACAAGCGCGCATCTTTGATACTCCCGATACGAAAGTCTAATTTATGAATTCTGCATGTCGGCTATAGCCATGTTTCTGGTACAGTCAGCCAGCCAAGAGCTTGAAACATACTTTAGATGGTATATTTGATCAGATGTTATCGTCCATGATTGACAAATACTCATGTAGGAGCATTAATGATAGAGGAAGAAGCTGTCTTTAGTCTTGTGTATATAGGTCCAACTCTGAGGTCAAATATCCATTAAGTACACAAGCCAATTATTTTGAAAGGCCTAGAGCATTATTCTTCGATCATTCATTGCCGATTGAATACAATAATGCTAGGACGAGAATCAGAATGGCACAATGATACTTATCATGTTTAGTTATCATTTTAAAGGATTTATTAATTAATGCAGATTATCAGAAAGCGCTAATCTTCTGTATGGATACTGCAGAAATTATGGGGAATTATTTTTTCGGGGGATAAGCAATTTTTACATTGATCAAAATTATCATGTACCAGTGCAAATGGTTTTGATTTTCTTTTTGCCAATAAAATTGCATGTCATCTATTGACACTTTAAAACTTTTAAAAGTTATTGATTCCGAAAATTAATTTGAAAAAAGCAACGTACTGAAAGTGTTTAATAACATAAATTATGGCAGAAAATATTGACTACCGATTTAAATGTAAGATTACTAAGTGCTTTATTCGTGGCAGAAATAGCAGTTGTCCCTGACTCAAAAACAGGGCGATTACCGAGTTGCCGGTCATCACAGGGAATGGAGAGATTATTCGAGTTGCTGGTCATCACAGGGCGTGGAGAGATTATTCGAGCTGTCGGCATCACATGGCGTGGGAAGAAATATGTCTGATTTCCGTCTACTCCCCCCGCACCCCGTAAAATATTGTATTCAAACATATGATGAAATTTCAATCGATTCATATACTGTAAAACAACGTGGCAATTTAATGCAGAGACTTCCTCAATATCACCGTCAAATCAACTCGTTGTTATACCGACTCGTCACCTTATCTACATGCTGGCTTGGGACATAATCACCACCACACATAGCGGCAACATTTCAAATAAACGAGGGGAGAACACGACAAATCCCGCGCGAAAGCATGTGTCGGAGAGATCTGTTCGAGGGCTGCATGAAGAAAGTTCCATATTGACAAGTGGAACAGCTTGTTCTTCCATCAACATCGTGTGATCTTATAGAGATCATGTTGACAACAAACAAATATAGCACTGTATCAAAATTTTACTTTCAACTTTACTCTCGATACATAACATTTAAGCGCATCTATGACAAATGTTAGCAGGTTTAAAGTTTTTTTTTATTGGTGCATGATAACATTCCGAATCATTTATATCGACATTTTTTTTCTGGAATACATTCCAAATGACCAACAGAACTTTTTATATAAAAGTATGTGCCAGTCATCAAAATGCTCATCACCGCAGTCATCAAAATGTTCATCACCGCAGTCATCGAAATGTTCATCACCTCAGTCATCGAAATGTTCATCACCGCAGTCATCGAAATGTTCATCACCGCAGTCATCAAAATGTCGAAATGTTCTTCACCGCAGTCATCAAAATGTTCATCACCGCAGTCATCAAAATGTTCATCACCGCTCATTGCAGAAGATTATATTGAATCGCTTCATTCAAATACATGAAATCCAAGAAAACTAGTCATCAAAAATGGTTGCAAATCCAAATGACATTTTATGGAGGGAAAACATTTCCCACTCCACGCCACTGTTTGTGTCTGTTTACAGTTACTTTTAACGGTTAAACTTCCAGATATAGAGAAAATAAATAAATTGAAAATAGAAGTATATGTCACATCCATAAAAACAAAACGAAGATTTTGCATTGATGGTTTCCAAAAGCATCTATAACATAAAGTGCAATCATTGTATTTGTTTCGTTGTGGTTTACAGCTGAATGACTGGCATACCATCTCTTTTAAAACCATTCAAGTGAGACTGCTTAATTTCAAATTTCAATTGTTGTCTCTGCCTTTTCTCTGCAGAAATGAACCAGTCTGTCAGATCGTGCCATCTGCCTATTCTATTCAAATGATACAGACTGACTCCAAAATTTGTGATAATGTTGTTTTTTTTTAAATAATGAAGAAATGGAATATCTGTCATATTCGTTTCAGTTATTGCTTACTGATGAAACAAAAAAAAGAGTAAAAATGAAAAATCTTTTAAATTTTACAGTTTCTTTCTAAAATTGGAAGACATACATTGAAAACACTTGCACGAGTTTTGTATATATTCTGCACGAGATTCCATCAGGTACCATGCTCTTTACGTTACTTAGAGATGATCCTACCTACTGCCTGGATTTTTAAACAACTGAATCCGTTGTATCATAGTTATATTGGAAAAGAGATTTGACAGGTATTACTAACAGATAGCCGCTATGATTACCATATTGGTACACAGAAGTAAATCAAACTTTTTCATTTTTTGTACGTATATGCATGCAACTTATTACATTAGAATGTGTATGCAACTTTTTACATTAAAATGCACATGTAACGTATTTCATTACAATGTAAGAAAAAATGTTTAAAAATATTAAGGTTCAAAGCACATGCCGTTGGTCACCATTGACATGCGCTTACTCGCTATATGCCTATGATAAAGTAGAAATACTTCTGTCCAAAACAATGTTATGTATTTTAAATTTGCACTGTGTGTTTATTGTCTTTTCTCCATGATTATATGGTATATACTGTGTGACTAAACTTGGTCAGCAATTGAGTTTAGGGTCTATCTGACTAGTCACGTATTTTTGTATTGTTTTTATAAACATGATATTACATATCTACTATGTATCTATGATATTAGATTATATATTAAGATGATTATTAATTGGCAGTAAACATGTTTACTGATGTTGAGTTAATGATCAAGCTTTATTTAGAAATAAAGAACATTCTAGCAGCAAGATGTTTACGAATTTGATGCGAAAATTACCCTCTGTTTCTGTTAGTGTCTCAGCCTTTTTATATAAATGCTTTTTACTTCAGAATTACTCATTCATACCTTAACATCCGAAGTGGAGTCAGTCTTATCGTTGTGTTCAATTTTAATTTAAGAAGATTTATTATTTAAATTATTCACATGAATTATGAAGTGCTCAGTAATACTTCCTGAAATATATCATTCTGGGATTACTATAGAGTCATTCAGTTACATTTTGGACTATATAATTGTGATACATCAATATGGTTATAAATCTCCTCATTCCAGCACATTCAAGATTGGAATTCATTCAGAACACCAGTGGAATTCATTTAGAATACCCAATACTTCTGGACATGTGAAGAACATTTAGGACTATTTGGGAGTCAATTCACAACACTGTAAAGTCTTTTTTCGTGTTCACGTTATATTCATGGGAAATAAATTATTTATTGAATTTTACAAACCTTGTTATTTTTCTCTCTCTTAGTTTAAGACCATAAAGTCGTAACAATGATGTGAAGTTGATGTGGAAAAAACCCCAACAGATTTTTGTGAAGCTTCAGACGGTGACAACGCCGTTTTGCAAAATCAAATGATAGGGTTTGCTTGGCAGCATAACAATCCGGAGATTGTAATTTTGCAAAAAGTAACATTCAGTAGTGATTGTGCACTAACCCCCCACGACTCTTTCGATTCATTCTGCTCATTTTCTTTCATTTTTATAATCTTTGAGTTATGACTAATTTAAAAAATAAAATTTAAGTCAAATCTAAACAGTGAATGTGCACTCATTTGACCTTTGTCCCCTGTGCTTACCCTTACAGTTTCGGAATGAGAGTACTATCTACTTATGTTATTAGTGTGATCTTTGAAGATTTGATTACGCATGGATGATAGTTTTACTTAAACTCAATCAAGGCTGGCTAATTATATAGTTATCATGACCTTAATTATATGGGATTTGACCGAAATAAACGGACAGATATGTAATTGTACAGGTAGAGGGACAGACAGGTAAATGTACAGGTAGTTTTGACATTCTATATCTTATGACTGATTGACTATTCTTGTCAAAAATTGTACATTTTTGTTGTAAGATTACAGTGAAGCCTCATAACTGTTATTAAATGGGTACTTTGGATACCTTTGAACCTTATCAAACATCCTAAACGATGATTATCAAATGCTTCCAAAAGCAAATATTATCCAAACCAGTCATAGAAAATCTTGAAAACCAGACTAGTCCTAGAAAATATTGATAAGAAGGTCTTATCCAAACTGGACCCTGGCTGATAGTAGATCCTATAATAGTCCTAAAAAATTGATCCTTAGTTCTTATCAAATCGAGTCCTAGAAAATCTTCAGAAACGGGTCTTTTCCGAACTAGTCCTATAAAATATTGAAACACAGAACGTATTAAAAAGAGTCCTAGAAAATCTTTTTTTTTAAAAAAATATGGCTAAAGTTGTACGGATTTGGCTATTTTCATTGTGGATTAAGTTCTGTCCATTTTAAATGTACATAATTTTCATTCCATCTGCATCTATAACCTGACAGCACTCGGAAAAATATTTTATATGTAATGTATAAAATATAATATTTTTGAAGGAACGAAAATATTTCAAAAATCAAATATATTTGTTTCTAAATTTTATGACATATCTAAGTAAATGACTAGAATAATGATGCGCCAAGTAACTACAATAAGTAAAGAAAACGCGTGAATATTTTGAACAGTCTACATTTGTGAAACACGTTTCCGCTAAATATGAAATAAATCTGATTGTATTTTAGTTTTCGCATCATTTAACAACGATGACAATATTTTTTAAATTACTAAACTGGTACAGGAGAGATTGAGCATGGTTTAGTAACGTCTCAACCTGTACCTAAATAGATTGTCAGAGAATAACGTTTTATGCAAAACATTGCCATTAATTACTTCTTGCTTTTAATTGTAATTTCAACTTTTCACAATAGTTACAGATGACATCATGATCCTATTTGAATCTCGTGCTATGTCTGAAAATTCGTTTCCTGATAATTGCACGTGCACTGCAATTTAACAGCATATATTGAACAGGTAAAATTCGATGTATTGCGCAGTAAGGTTTTGTTCACAAAATTGTTTACGTTCAACTTTCTTATAATTACTTCAAAAAATGACCCGTTTACAAGTTTAGACTGGTAGTTAATTAAGGAACAAAGGAAGAAGCGGCAAAAATGTCTAATAAAAATCATCATAACCTACAAACTGAGATTTATTTTCTGAAAGAATCTGTGCCGCGTGCTGAAATGAGGCTTTTTGAATAGTATGGAGGTACTTCTGCAACCATGGGCAAGGATAAGAGGTCGCGATCGGCACGTGCCGAGAGAGAAGTCTGGTTCCTGCCTGAAAAGAGCAGATGCTTGCGGATGGCCCCACATGAAGGACATCTGCAAATGGAATGTGCCAGATAAAGCGTGCTCATGTTTGGAACATCTCAACTTTGGGCCACCTTTCATTCAGATTTATCTCCGGGTTATGGTTAAAACAAAGAACCAGATTTGAGTTAATTTATCTGAATCCATCATACGAGGATGGCTCCAAGTTTGAGCAATTTCAGTATGCAATTTATTGATCACAGAAGGAAATTAATAAGTGAGAGAATACTTAATGGGACTACATTAATAAAAACGAAGTGAGTGCGTTCCATGCATAGTGTAAATATTTTTATTATGTGTAATGACTGACTTTTGCACTCAGTCCTGGATTTTCTTTTTTTTTTTTTCTATTTTACCTCTTCCTATAGAGAAAATCGTAACAAAACAAGGAATCCAAAAACAAAACAAAAAATAAGCATTTAAAGAATAATTATTTCTGGAATTTTATATTATAAACCAATGGGTGGAAAGGGAAGGATTTTTTTTTAATTATACGTTTTAGTAGAATGTCAGTAAAATGCACGTAAAAATGGCAAATCAAGTTATAAGTGTGTGTCGATTTGATTTGAAGATAATTCATTAGACAACGAATTTGTCAGGCGTTGTCTGTAAATGATACGAAAAGAGGTTCGGGCGTCATTCTAGAAAACTAAATAATGCCTGGTAAATATCGACAAGGAAGCATGAAATAATGCTCCCATCAGTGCGTTATTATCATCTAGACTATCGTGTCACGCTTTTTAATCGACCGCCACATTTTGCCATTGCATGCAGAAATTCCAAGTATTTAATCGTGCATATCAGAATCCTTGAAGTCTCATTCCTGTCTTTCTTAATTCTCGTATTCTTTGATATGCACGGTTTTGTTTTAGTTTTACCATACAAAAGATCTAATATTACATCTTCTCTGTTAATAAAAAAGCAAACAATTTTTATAAGAGTATCAAGATACCACTATAATTTTCGGCATATGTATAATTCTCGAAAAAAAAAAAGGATTTGGGCAAATTTCGCACATGCGCACATCCTTGCAACGACTAAATTTAAAATTAAGCTAAATTGCCACAAGTACCGTTTCATAACCAAACAGCCGGGTGACCGTGTGGTCCAAGACGCTCACCTTCGTAGATGACTGACACAGTGTTACTTACCATGGTGACGTCCAGGCTAAATTTCGTTTCCGCTCAGTAATGTTGATAGACTTCATGACTAAAGTTTTACGTTAAGGCTAAATAGAGTAATTCCGATTTTCACCATTACTGACAAACAATATAAAGAATTGTCGTCCCTAGTTATATTTGCCATGAAAATGCACCATATTGGCACATTGTTCAAGTGTCGAATGGAAACAGGTTGCGTTTTTGGGTTGTTGTTTTTTTTTTGGGGGGGTTGAAGTGTGTGTATTCTCTCTCTCTCTCTCTCTCTCTCTCTCTCTCTCTCTCTCTCTCTCTCTCTCTCTCTCTCTCTCTCTCTCTCTCTCTCTTCAAAGTTGATACCTAAATTAGATGTCCAAGTTGTACTTAATATTCGTGGATCTGCTATTGGGCCACTCTTGGTGGTGAGCCGAGTGGCCAAAAGAGCTCGCTTTTACCAATCACCGGAATTTCATCTCTATATGTATGGATTTGTGTCTCAGAAAATGTAGGTATGTGAGAAAGCTGCCAGTAGCGCCACATGGGTCGGTGGTTCTTAATGGGGTTTCTCCGGGTTCTTCCTCCATCAGTTACACTGGTTGCCGTGTATCATGCACTAAGAAATGGCGTTAAATCCCAAAACAACAAGAACAACAACCTGACCTGGAGATCAGACAACTCTGTGCTTGGTTATGAGATTTCAGTTTTTCTCTCAGCCATTTAAAAGAAGCTGTCATAAGAAAAGACATTATGAATTTGTCAGAATAAAAGCGAAAGTTCAAACTCGAAATCAAACATATTATCTTTCAACCGCATTAGCATTCAAAGAGATTATCAGGCCCCGAATATAGTGTGTGTGTGTGTGTGTGTGTGTGTGTGTGTGAGAGAGAGAGAGAGAGAGAGAGAGAGAGAGAGAGAGAGAGAGAGAGAGAGAGAGAGAGAGAGAGAGAGATCTTATTTACAACCAGCACAGATCTCTTCAAAACAGAGCTCTTCTATGAGTATTATACTTGTGGTCGAAAGAGCTTCTATCTCTATTATACTTGTGGTCGAAATAGTTTCTATGAACATTATACACATCGTAGAAAAAGCTTTTATGAGCATTAGACACGCGGTCGAAGGAGCTCTTATGAGTATTGGACATGTGGCCAAAACAGCTTTAATAAGTATTAGACTTTAGGTCCAAAGAGCTTCTGTGAGTATTATACATAAGTCGAAATAAGTTCCTGGAAAATAGGCAGTGTCTCAGAGAAGGTAAATCCGTCACACTCTCTTTGGGTCTTGTTAGAATTATATACTAATAGGAATAAGGATATAAAATTATGAACAGCATTTTATTGTCGGACACCTCCTTCGATCAAACATCTCTAAAACCCAGTTTGCGATTTTCCACTAAACACCAGCAGATATAATATCTTTCTACGAAACATTTTTATGACGCATATAGTTATGTTTGAGGCACAGCCAAGGCCATCTTTAGAAATTTCAAAAGAAATCCTTTTGCGGCGGAACTAGGACCATATGACTGCCATGACTATGAAGAGCAAACAGTTAACTGAATGAGAGAGCAGTTCTTACATCTATTTGTCATAAAGAATGGAATTATCCATCTGTCTTGACTGTTACTTGATGGCGCATGTCTATTATGGGGTTTCAAGACTGGTTCTCTGTTTGCCAAAGTGTGTTCATGAGCGACACCAAAAGAATACAGAGCCATGCTAATTGCATGCCATCTAGAGCATTCATTTTCGGATGATTTTTTTTCTTCATACATATACCTCCAAAGAAGACATATATACATCAAGAAAAAGACAAAAGAGAAAACTGCATGATCATAGCTTACTCTTACACTGACAAAGGCTCCAGCAAATCCTCCTATCTTTGGAATATTCAGCGGAAGATTCCGTAGTGAAAAGTCCCCCGCTTGAAACGGGCAATGACACTGGATATTGTACTGCTTGAACTTTTTGGGGCATCCCCTGTATTCGTATTCGGCCAAATTGGCGCATATATTACTGTACAAACTGAAATATATAGAGAAAAATGGAATCATAAATTAGTCAATGACCTCAGACAATATTTAGTCTTTAAAATATAAAATAATTTATAATAATTAACACAATATATAACAATATATGAAAAGTCAAGTAATTTTTGACAGAGTTCGGAATATTTTTGGAAAATAATCTAATAGTTATTTCAAGTGACAAAAAGATTAAAAAAATCAAAGTACGAACAAAACTAAAGATAAAACAGGATTATTAAAACATTATTTACAAAGCCTTTTTTAATTTTAGCTTTTAGTTTTGGGCACCATGAATTAAAAAAATATAGTCTTCATTTAGCTCATGCGCACTGCTTGTATCTTCTGTATACAGTCCGAAGTAATTTTCCATACTGATTCTTTACGGATAAGTAACAACCATTCCCATATTTTAACTCTTGATGCCAATAACACCTGAAAGTGTATAAAGTATATAAGACTATTTATAGAAAGCCAGAAACAAAACGTATATGATACCTGTATACAAAAGAAAGGAAACAAATTAATTGCGGATTAATCCAATCGCAGATTCGTACGTCACGAGCATGAAGAAAAAAAAAACGCTTTTGGGAAGTGGTTTCGTGTTTCAACAGATTGCGACCATCGATTGAATTATTTGAAGAAATTAAGGTCACTCAAATAAGAAACCATAAATAGCAACTTTGGTGCGCTTCACATTTCTTCTGGTGGCATTTATTACAGTAAACTTATGAGCAAAGGCTTGATTCGAACTAGTACTAATATTAGTACCCTTAGTTCTACGTTGTGGACAGGGCACTAACATGAGTCTATGTGTGTCACTGGAGTAGCCGGACGTGATTCACACCCGGCTCTTTTTTTTTAGCCTAATGTAAAAAATTTTGAACATGTTCTTCCATATATAATAATATAAATTGAGTAGTCCTCTTATTTAATACTGGAATTATCACAAATCAATATAGAAATAGTGGTAAAATCTCGTTTACCTTTCTTATCCGATATTTTCGCTTTGATCGTCCGTCATAACAGTTCAAATAACGCCTACTTCCGTTCTGAGCCTCGTTTGTTTATGTGTCATATAAGGACGTTAAGGCCTAATTTGGAAACGTAAACAGATCGTACTAAAAAAAATATGGCGCGGTTTGAGTTGGAAATTCTGCGCATTCAAAAGTAAATGCGGTTTACCGGTGACTTTGAAATTCCACCAAGAAGCAATTATTTTCTCAACAAAAACTGTATTCCGCAAAAATGTATGCAAGTATATATTCTCCAACTTATCGCGTAATGTCATTCAAAAACTAATTCCATAATGTAAAATATCCATATTTTACATTGGGAAACCTTATGTAAAAAAGGGGTCACGGCTAGAGTCTCGCGTTATCTGTCATGGTGAACACGCTGAGGTTTTCATAACTATGCCAATATATTTTACCTTGTAAGGGCTTAAATAAATTCAAAATAAGCCAAACTTCTTTGACAAAATGATTATACTTATTTAGTAGATTTCTAAACTATTTGTATTTCTGACTTTGGTGAGGATTTGTTTGCTCCTATACATGATATGGGATCAGTTCGTAGTCTCAACCACAACAAAACAAGTTGAGGCTACGACATCGTAGCTAGATTCGAATCGGCGTATACCGCCATCTTAAAAAAGAACGTCCTATTGGAGATGTGATTGTCCCTTTAATTTTGCAATAACAAAACTTATGTGAAAATAACCTAGCGAATAACCAAAGAGATGATATTGGCAGCTATTTTTCAAAGCTGATATTCTTGTCTGAGCTGATCTTATTAGTTTCAAACAACTGCGCCTAATTAATTCAATCCGCCTAGCTTTAAAGCTAAAGAAGCCCGGAGTGATCTCAATAGATACCCGTCGCGTACGATAGAGAGATGAAGCAATAATCGTTTTCCGAACCCTAACAATGCACAATAAACGAACCTATGGCGACACTTATTTCAAATTCTCATTCTTCACGTTGGTGAGATTCCTACTGACTGCCATGCCAACATATTAAACGTTATTTATAATACTTTAGCGTTTGTTTGTTCTATAATATAGCGACTTTCCGTTAAAGTTTTTCAAACGACAAGGTGGATATTTATAAGGCACACATTTTAATTTCCTTCTCAAAGAGCACAATAATGTTTGGTGTTGTTGTAATATATTTCGGGCTAAAATCTGATATCCAGCGCAGATGTAATAATTTATTTGGTCTAGAAACGTTATTACCAAAGCAAATCTTTCATTCTTATCGTTTCTTAATTTTTCCGTTTTTTATTATGCCAAGTCAGCAATCAAAGCTACTTTATTTATAATTTAGAAAATGGAATGGTTCAGATTTGAGAAGAGACTCTCTGATTAACCATAGAAATTGCGAATGAGCCGTGAAAACTGCTTTGATGGGACTACGAATGAATTCAAAATCGTTTTCACATCTCTCTATCTCACTCTTTGTTGGAATAATTTCCTTTGATGATGGCAGTATAAGAACGAACTGAGGAAAATCAGCCTTTGAAAGTCGTCCGTTAAGAATAATCAAAGTCTGGCTCAAATCTGGTAACCACGTGATTAGAACAGGAACACTGACACCCACGAGGAAACATCACATACAGACACATGCTGAAACCTACAAAACAAGCTTGTCTAAATTTAATAAAGGGACTTATTTTGGTATTGATAAAACCTCGGCATGCTAGTAAACTACCTCAAATCTAAGTAGTTCTGGTTAGGAATTATAGCCACACAGTTGTTATATCACCAGGATACGTGATTACGTCACAACAGCTCAATTACTATCTTAAACACTTTAAACCCGAAAATTATTAAATATCACCAAAAATATAGAACACGTTTTCTATTTTAAAAAAGTTTGTTTGAATACAGCAACAAACAAAATGTCTCAATAAAATTCTTTAATAAAAACGGGATTATGATATTTTTATTGTGTCGACTGTTATATTTTATATTTGTTTTCTTCCTGCCAATTTACTTCTTTGCATATCCGACCAGATGTTTATTATTTAAGTATCCCTCCGAGTTCATATTAAAAAAATAACATATCCGTCTCTTAACGCATGAGACATGATCTTATTTCCTAGGGGGAACATTTTAATATTTCTTCAACACTACTCTGCGCCAGTTTGTGTGGCTTATGAAATTTTCATTTAAAGAAAAAAATAAATTATTGAGAATTAGTAGACAACTGTGTAAGGACCAAACTTTTAGGTCGGTTTTTGTTTTGTATTGTTGATGTCGGTAGAAAACATTAGTTGCACATGTGTACGATTAGCCAGATTTAAGGACGCATTTAGAGACCCATAATGCACGGATTTGTTCAGCCAAAGTCAGGAGTTATCGATATATAATTAAGGGCTTAGTTTGTTTAAACTGACCAGGAAGGGGTCCGATTCTGATCAGTATGGAAAACTGTCATGTCTGAAATTTACCAGGGATCAGTTGGATTATAGAGTATTGCCATACGAACTACATTGTTTCAACAATGTTCGGGATGGAAGTTTATTTCATTCCGATTGGTTTCGCTGTGAAGGGGACGTGGTTTCACATGGAAAACTCTTCAATTTAAATGTGCAAATAGAAAATTTTGAAATTAGTCTACGCTTTATCTACGAGAGGAAGGTACAAAGGAAGGTTTCGAACTGAATTTAGAAAAAATTTGTTCATAGAAAATCATCCAAGGAAAGGAATGTCGGGGAAAATTGACAGACACGTTCTGGAAGTAAGAGCTTGGAAAAACAAGGGGCCGGGATTGTTCGAAGTTCTACACTCTACTATCTACACTCTGCGTATTACGTCTTACAAAACCAAAGTGGACAAAAATCTGAAAGACGCGAATAGGACAAGGCACCTATTTGAAAAAAAAGATAAAAATGAAGACCCGGACTTACCAGCGCATGGAGGTCAAAGACTACAGTCAGTGGAATTTGGACAGAATCAAGACTATCGGGTTACGAAAAATGTACAAGGCAATGACTTCGATATATTGCACATGATCCAAATTATGATTTAAATTATATCACGTAACAGATCGGCTGTTGGAATCATTATCTCCTGTATTTGAAACTTCGCACAAGAGGTTAAGGCAAAGGAAAGAAGTGTATGTTTCTATCGTATTGTACTATTATTACTTTTGTTTTGAAATGTATTGTCAAAGATTATGATTAAATTTTGTTTTTATTTGTAACGGTGGATCGTTTTATTCTGTTCTATATATCTGCTCATCTCCTTATATATTCCACCCGACATTTTCTCAATTTCTATTGATATTTACTCGTCCCGGGCAAATTACACCGTCGGCGATCACCTCTAGACAACGATAATCATAACAACAAATCTGGGAGGGGGTATACCACAACCACAAACTGGAGGCTCGTCGAGGGATAGGAACATTTGCATTCGATGTGATGTGGTGTGATATGATTATGATTTTTAACGTAGCTTTAACAACTTTTCAGTCATATCGCTACGATGTCTGCAGTATGGCAGTTTATAGTGATGCCGCAGACAATAACATAATGTCCCACCCAGTCACATTATCCTGACACCAAGCCGACCAGTCCTACCACTAACCTTTTAATGATGAGCGTCAAGCGAGGCAGCTGTTAGTACCATTTTTGTAAGTCTTTGGTATGACTCGGCCGGGGATCGAACCAACGACCTCCCGCATCCGAGGCGGACGCTCTAACCACCAGACCACTGAATCGGTCTATGTATTTGTATTCGAGTCCAATGGTCTGAGCAAATATAGAACAGAAAATTTATAATTGCAATAATACTTTTCAAGAAACAGAGATCACAGTGGAGTGGATCGAATCATTGCTTATATATATATATATATATATATATATATATATATATATATATATATATATATATATATATATATATATATATATATATATATATATATATATAATTCATTGACTGAAATGAATAAATTCAATGAATGAATATAAATATAATTCAATGTGTGTGCAATTTTCTTGCCATATTGTGATGAAAATAATTGTAAGAGATGCAAATTTCTTGTTGATATTGGTATTATTCAAAGTTAATGAAGTGGGGGAAAGTTTTACCTTTGTATTCTCTTGGAAGAGAATATCAAGACAACCGCGTCGCAGTGAATTTTTCGCCTTGTTAGTGTGTAAGCGTTAAGCTAATTTGGGAAGGCATTCCTGCTGTGTGCCACTGTTATTGTTTTGGGTATAGGGTTATTCTGGGTTAATTGAGTAAGGGCCATACTAGTGATAAAGTAAATACGTATTTAGATATCCCGTAGTAGGACAGTAGACCTTGAGAGTAGGTAGAGAAGTTAAATTTTGTGTCATATTATAATTAGACGAGAATGTCGATAAAGAGACAGTTAAAGGAGACTTCCGCTTGATTGGAAAGGATTATCTTGGATACGAAGGTCCCAGCAAGCAGAATTTGTTGAGCGAAGTGTTAAAGACATAACTAACAACTAGCAAAGGAACGAGAGAAAGACAGACAAGCAGCGAAACGAGAGAGTGAGAGACAAACTAGTTCAAGCAGCCGAACGAGAGAAAGCAGCGGAACGTGAATATATATTAGCCATGAAGAAGTTGAGGATCGAAGCTGAGTCCAGAAGGGTTGAAGACTTGACAAGTCTGCAACCTGAGGTCAGATGGCCTATACAGATCACCAAGCCCATGTTCAATGACAGAAAAGTAACCATTGATAACTTTTTGTCTCAGTTTTAAATGTTGGCCTTTGTTCACCAGCTTCCCAAAGACAATTGGGCTATCAACGTTTCGACATTCTTGCAAGGGTCTGCAAAAGATGTTTACCACTGTAGCTACGGTAAGTGGGGAACTGGGTGTAGTTATCCGGCCTTGGTAGAAAGTATGTATGTCAAGCCTGGGGATTATACATGCAAGACAGTTTAAGTCTAGTTTGCTAACAGGACTAAAGATTCGTTCCCAGTGGTTAACATAGACCTTGATTCGCCGTATGTAAAGGAGTAAATTCAAACGGCGTGTTTGTCGGGACTGTCTCATGACGTGATATTAAGGTGTAAGTATGTGTTGCCACAGCCTAAGCTTGTGACGTGTACACCTGGGATCTGTTGAGACGAGGGCTATGAATCGAAGGTCAGGATCAATACCGCTAAGATCCACGACTTCGCCCATAGACAATTTGCTACCTGGCGAGTTGAGTCAACTTCAAGAGGAAGATTTGTCTCTCAACAAGGTACGTAGGTAACGCAAATGATGGGTCGATACGGAAATCGCCCGATGGCGAGGTAAAGTTTGCGACGAAACGTGGTATTTTGTATCGGTACTCTAAGAAAGGGACCGATACGTTTAAACAGGTTGTGGCTCCTATAGCGAAATGACAGGAAGTGCTTAAGCCTACACATAAGGTTCTACTTGAAAGCCAGATGGTTGTGGCAAAGACCAGGGAGAGGTTAATGAGGGAGTTCTACTGGCCAGGTGTGTATGGGGATGTTAGAAGGTTCTGTTTGTCGTGTGTCACCTAAGACCTCTCATCGCCCAGTGCCACTACGAAACATCCCACTGATTGACGAATATTTCTCGAGGGTGGCGATGGACCTGGTGGGTCCGATACCAATGAAGCCAGTGGCAGAATGTTGTAATCGTTGCATACTAACGATAGTAGATTACACCACCCGGTACTCGGAGGCCGTAGCATTGAAAACCATGATTTTAGTTACAGTGGCTGAGGCCATTAGGAATTTGGTCGAGGGTTGGTGTCCTAGATGAGACAGTGATTGACCAGGGGACGCAGTTTGTAAGCCAGCTGATGGAAGAGGTAAATAAGTTACTGTCCATTAGACACCCTACAACTACCCCGTATCATCCGCAGTGAAATGGTTTTGTTAAGCGTTTCGATGGGACTTTGAAACAGACTCTGAAGAAGCTATGTGTAAGTCGACCCAGGGAATTGGATCGATACTTTTTGGCGATACCTTTTGCTTATCGAGAAATGAAGTGCCACAGGCTAGTTCAAGTTTTTCACCTTTTGAGTTAGTTTATGGGAGGACAGTTAGGGGACCCATGGCTATATTAAAACAGATATGGACAGATTAGCAAGCGTCTTAGAAAGTGCGTAGGACATACCAATATGTTGTAGACCTACGCAACCAGCTAGAAGAAGTTGCTTAATTGGAGAATCGCCAAGAGGACGTCAGGGTAAGAGAGAAGGAGAAGCTGTACTACGTAAATCTCTTGACACTTTACCATGAACGAGAGACACACACATAGTTCGTGATTGCTAAGGTCGTAACTGAAGAACCCGACGACAACAGAGAAGAGGCGGAAGTACTCCATAGTTGTCCAATGACGAAGGAAGAAACTTACGTCGACGTTGTACATGACTGTCCGTGAACGTCAGAGCAATGTACGGAAGTGGATTCGTTACTCCAAGACTGCAAGCGTCTTAACAGAACGGCCTGGCAAGACAGAGTTGGTGGAGTTCACACTAAAGTTATTGGATGAGAAACCGTTGAAGCTGAAGCCATATCCGTTACCCTATGCTTAACTAAAAACTGTTTGGGGGAAAAAATCAAACTATTATATAATTGGGAGTTATAGTATCAGCAGAATCGGCTTATAGTTTTCCTGTTGTGTTGGTGCAGAAGGACGGAACGCACAGATTTTGCGTCGATTACAGAAAATTAAATAGGATCACGGAATTTCAGGTTAGAATTGTTACCTGATCCTGAGTCCATATTTGCAGGGACGATGAAAGCTAAATACTTTTCGAAGATCGATTTGTCCAAGGGGAATGACAAATTCCAGTTCGGAAGGAATACAGGGAAACATTGTCTTCGCAACTCCAAACGGGGGTCATCACGTACATGATGAGGACATTACTTGAACCGTTAAGGGGGACTGGGGTCTCGAACTTCATGGACGATCTACTGATAGCGACAGAGACTTGGGACGATCATATCATCTTACTGAAAAACTTTTTAGAGCGAATTCGACAAAGGGAACTAACATCATGACTATCAAAAAGGTATATAGAGTTCAAGAAACTCACCTACCGAGATCATACCCTCAGCGAAGACACATTTACACCTGAGAGTTCAAAGGTCGACCAATATAGAAACGCATGTGAATGAGCATTTCAGACGTTAAAGGACTTCTATATATTCCACTTGATGTAAATGATGATTTAAATTCTATCACATAACAGATTAGTTATTGGTATCATTATTTCTTGCATTCGAAAATGCGTGCAAGAAGTTAAGGCAAAGGAAAGAAATGTATGTTTCTATCGTATTGTACTATTATTACTTCTGTTATGAAATGTATTGTTAGAGATTTTGATTAAATTTTGTCTTTATTTGTAACGGAGGCTCGTTTCTCAATTTCTATTGATATTTACTCGTCCCAGGCAAATTACACCGTCGACGATCACCTCTAGACAACGATAACCAAACCATTAACACCCACTTCAACAAAGCTGGGAGGGGGTGTACCACCACCACTACAAAGTGAAATGAACAGTGTGCAGTAAATGTATATAATGTGGTACGAGTATATGAGAATCAAGAGACAATCCAAATAGAATCGAGATCTACTTAACAATAAGGAGATCTGACAGACACCGATTAAAGCTAACATTCTGGTGACCTTTGGAATTCCCGGTTAACTTTTATTATTTAACATATCAAATATACCGATGCATTTCATGTCAATGCGATTTATCATCATGTACAATATATTCAGACTGGTGCATGTAACATTAATAAACATGAAAGTCGTCAAATGATTGGTGAATCGAAAGGTCAACAGAATATGATTTTCTGTTGGCGTCAGTCGGATCTCCATTATATCGGAGGTCTCTGTTTTCTTCATATTATGGCAAGAAACAGTAATTAAGGAATGAAGTACTTATTTGTGCTGGTAAAACTTACCATGAACCTAGATGGTTATCAAAACACGGTAAAGGAAATGGAATTCCTATCATGTATTTGACAACTCCAAGTTCTACTGATATTCCTCTTGGCAAGTCTTTTGTTATATTTCCAGAAAACGTTAAATACACCGTCCCTGGTGTGACTATTGGCATAGGATGTACACGGACGTCATAGAAAACAATTGGCCGTCGTGGATCTTTTCCTGAAAGAAAAATGAAACCATGCAGAGTGTCAAACGTTAACAAAGCAGCAATAAATTTATTCACAAAGGTATATAAAGATGATACCATTTGCGAACCAGTACGGAGAAATAAAGTGCCCACAACGTGCATACATGTTTAGAAACAAACACGTAAGCAAGCAAACAAACAGCAACTCTACACTTCCATTTGTTCACGTGAAAGAGCAATAGAAGCATGGCACATAGATATCAGTAAATAAAAAACAAATACCAAAAGTGAAAAAATAATCTGAGTCAGCTAGTAAGTTTAAAATATTGCACAAGGTCATAAGCCTATTTTTAGTTTGCTTATTCTTTAAAAGTGGACAAAAAATAATATTTAATTTCTTGTGATTATGAATTAAAACATTCATCTTAGAAAATAAAGCATCTATATTTAAATAAATAAGTTAAATCTTATATACTACCTAATCCCATACCACAACACGTCTAGCTTTACGAGCTTTGGATATAAACAAAATATTATGCAAAGTATGTGCAAATATGTTTCTGTCGAATTCCTTTGAAAACTTTACACAAAGGGATTCTTGGACAGTTTGATGAAAGTTTCATGCAGAGAGAGAGAGAGAGAGAGAGAGAGAGAGAGAGAGAGAGAGAGAGAGAGAGAGAGAGAGAGAGAGAGAGAGAGAGAGAGAGAGAGAGAGAGAGAGAGAGAGAGAGAGTTTGGGAAGTAAATAATTAGCAATCTAAAAGGTAACTGCAATTTCGAAATTTTCTTAAATTTGATTTAGTGATCAAAGATTTAGCGTTTTGTAATCGTTTTAATTAAACATACAAACTTTCAGTTTTGATGCGAATTTGTTTTATTCCGCGTCTACGTTGAACTTTCATGTCCTATGATGAAATAACGAAATTTCCACTGAGAAATACGAAGCAAATTACGACAAAAAATGTGATTCAGAAATTCGGAGACAAGAATAATAATTTTAAGTGGTTAGGTTTCATTTTGGAGAAAGCTTTTGCTTACGCATCCACCATTTATGATTACATTTAGGACTAATTTTGTAAGAACGCTTTGAATGGAAAGATATATAATCATGAAAATTTCTAAACGCGCGAGCACACATTAAATTTGCTTCTTCTTTTAAAAACCGATGACAAAGGCTTCACCAAGTTTATTTTTGTTAGCAATTTCTCTTTTATGATTTTTTGTGATATTTTATAATAGAGAGTCGCACACTTAAACTATGTGCTTACGTTTATTAAATTGTAGGTTGGGGTGTAGCGAAGATAAGGCACGACATGGTTCGTTGGGGTGTGATGAAGAAGAGAACGACATGGTTTGTTGTGGTGTGACGAGGAAGAGCACGACATGGTTCGTTGGGGTGTGATGAAAAAGATCACGACATGGTTCGTTGGGGTGTAACGAAGAAAAGCACCACATGCATGGTTCGTTAGGGTATGACGAAGTAGAGCACGACATGGTTAAAACGGGTATGAATCCACATATATTCCGAGACACGTGTCTTTACGATAAACCGTGTGCTCTTTTTATCGCTTCTACCATTGCTTACATAGAGGCCTGCTCAAATTAAAAATTTTATCTCGTGTCTGACTTATCTATTTCCTCATGCTGTGTCACAGTTCATACCTGTCATTGTATTCGATATTTAGTCATTGTTCACTTCAAGTTGATGTGGAAAACAATACTTCATTCTAAATAAAAGTACCCTAATGTTACACTTGTCACAGAATTAAGATAAATTCACATTTAAGTTAGTGGCATAGTATTTTCCTCCTTGAATAAAGCAAACTTTACGTTTACTGCCATGTCTTAAAGATTTGCACGGAACTGCCCAACCCCACCCCACCTCCCCTAAGTTAGTGGCATAGTATTTTTCTCCTTGAATAAAGGCAAACTTTACGTTTACTGCCATGTCTTAAAGATTTGCACGGAACTGCCCCCACCCCACCCCAAGTTAGTGGCATAGTATTTTTCTCCTTGAATAAAGGCAAATTTTACGTTTACTGCCATGTCTTAAAGATTTGCACGGAACTGCCCAACCCCACCCCACCCTAAGTTAGTGGCATAGTATTTTTCTCCTTGAATAAAGGCAAATTTTACGTTTACTGCCATGTCTTAAAGATTTGCACGGAACTGCCCCCCCCCAAGTTAGTGGCATAGTATTTTTCTCCTTGAATAAAGGCAAACTTTACGTTTACTGCCATGTCTTAAAGATTTGCACGGAACTGCCCAACCCCACCCCACCCTAAGTTAGTGGCATAGTATTTTTCTCCTTAAATAAAGGCAAATTTTACGTTTACTGCCATGTCTTAAAGATTTGCACGGAACTGCCCAATCCGAACCCTTCTAAGTTAGTGGCATAGTATTTTACTCCTTGAATAAAGGCAAACTTTACGTTTACTGCCATGTCTTAAAGATTTGCACGGAACTGCCCCCCCCCAACCCCCCAAGTTAGTGGCATAGTATTTTACTCCTTGAATAAAGGCAAACTTTACGTTTACTGCCATGTCTTAAAGATTTGCACGGAACTGCCCAACCCCACTCCCCTAAGTTAGTGGCATAGTATTTTTCTCCTTGAATAAAGGCAAACTTTACGTTTACTGTCATGTCTTAAAGATTTGCACGGAACTGCCCAACCCCAACCCCCACCAAAAAAAATAATTTCTAAGCAATGAAAACTGAATCTACAGGTAAATTTATATATGCTAGTTAAGTACATTAATGGTTTTACGAAGATATTCTTGTTTTCCTATTCTGCCAACCGTAAAAAGTTTTTTCTTTAATCTATCTTAAAATTTCAATCTTGAATATAAAAAATTAGTTGCTGTTTGTTTGTTTTTTCTTTATATTTTTTTATACGTAGGACAACCATTTTGAATTAGAATTTAAATTACTTTACTCACATGGCATCGGCCAAAACCGTCGTTTCATTACTTTTACTTAAACACTACTGCCAAGATACCTTTTGATTGGATAAAGAGTTGAAGTAACAAACGACGAAAATAGATTGGATTCCAATAAGCGCATCTTTCATAATGAACATTCTTTTATTAGAATGTAGATTATATATTGTCTGCTGATTCCACTAATACTACTACTATATTGTCTTAGGTTTAAATGAACATTTCAGAAGAAACTTTGTACTCTGGTGCCACCAAAATCATCACCACCGCCACTATATCTGCTGCTTCTACCACTACTACTACTACTACTACTACTACTACTACTACTACTACTACCAATATTGCTGCTGCTACTGCTGCGGTGACAACGACGACAACAAAGATTTCTGGTTCCGCGACTGTTACGAACAAGACACACGACAATCGAGTGGGAAACTACGACTGTCAAAAACAAAATGGAACTCGTACCGGACATTTAAATCATCTTCCAGTTTTCACGATATGCAAGAAAATCAACGATCACTTGTTGCAAATACTATTATGCGCAAAAGGGTTTACATGATTTTTATTGACTCAATTACAGTCTACCAATAAGTCTGAGAAACTAGTTCAAAATTTTCAAACTCTTTAACAAAGTATAACAAGTATTATAGAAAGATATAAAAATTTATATTTGTTTCTTAATTCTCTCTCTCTCTCTCTCTCTCTCTCTCTCTCTCTCTCTCTCTCTCTCTCTCTCTCTCTCTCTCTCTCTCTCTCTCTCTCTCTCTCTCTCTCTCTCTCTCTCTCTCTCTCTCGTTTAGAAAAAGTACTCGCATATTTTGTAACAAGCATCATTGAGCCATTGACCTTTCGACAAAATATCCTGAAGCACTTAGAAACAATATACTGTCTACAAAACGAGTTAATTTTCCCACTTAGCATCTATTAATAATGAAAAGCCTGTCCTATTAATAGAAAACCCCAAATTCTTTCAAAAGATGACATAATTATCTAATAAGCAGAAGTTTTGGCTGATAACCGGGACTTCTTTATGAGGCTCCACAGTAAAGCTCAAAATAGATCACCTGAGATCCAGTTCTTCAAATTTATGCTTTCATAACGTTCTTTGTACTTCATCTCAGCTGGTGTTTTCTTGGGTTAGGAACCATTGAAGAAATTTGATCACACGGATGAGCACGAGCCTGTCAATTAAGTGCCACATAAAAGCCATTCCAATGGTCCACTGATGTAATAATCATCGGGAGGGAATATTTCAGCACATTCTGGGTCAAACAGACGGACAGAAGCTCGTGCCGTTTGTACTACTATATTATGCAATATTGCAAATCGGCATAATTTTAACAATTCACTTCCAATTTTCATGAAATTGTCACCTTATATCTAAAATTTCCCTGTGATTGGTAGTGATTATGTTACCTCTTAAGGAAAAAAAAAAAACGCCTATCATACCAAAAAAATTATTATTAGTAGGTGATGCCTACTATAACATTTAATATGAATGTATTTTTATAATAATAATAATAATAATAATAATAATAATAATAATAATAATAATAATAATAGTAACAACAACAATGACAACAAAAATCATCATTAGAACAATTTTGTTTTTGTTGCTATTACTATTATCATTATAGATGTTGTTGCTCTATTTCTATTATTATTATTATTATTATTATTATTATTATTATTATTATTATTATTATTATTATTATTATTATTATTATTGATGCTGTTGCTTCTATTATTATTATTATTATTATTATTATTATTATTATTATTATTATTATTATTATTATTATTGATGCTGTTGCTTCTATTATTATTATTATTATTATTATTATTATTATTATTATTATTATTATTATTGATGCTGTTGCTTCTATTATTATTATTATTATTATTATTATTATTATTATTATTATTATTATTATTATTATTATTATTATTATTATTATTATTATTATTACTACTACTACTACTGCTACTACCACTACTACTACTACCAGCTGCCACACGTCTTACGTGATTTTAATCAGTGAATACGAACGAGATAAACCTGGCATGTTTGACACCTGTATACAAGACAAGATGTGTCTAAACATACTAGTGAGGAATTTACAACCGATCCCTATCAAAGCTGTGGGTTTTTTTAGACAAAGTGATTGCCAAGGAATTTGTTACGGCTGTTTATTGCCTATCTCTCTGCCTCCATCTACATCTCTACAAAAAAGCATGTACTACCAGCAGTGGATTAGCAACCACCCAAGAAATTCCAGTAACTCACTGGGGGATAGGGTGGGGGTTGGGGTGGGGTGGGAGCAGAGCATGTCCTTGGGTAATAAAGATTACTATTAAAAACATTTTATTTATTGGGAGGCGCTCCTAGAATGAAGTTTCGCGTGAGGGGAGGGGGCATTATTTCGTCGTTCATCACTGATTAACAATTCTCAATAGCTTGAATAGTGGTACCTGTAATAAGGCATATAAGATATGTATTATTAACGGACCATACGGGATATCATCTTTTTACTGCATATGCAAATGTAACAGTTGCAGTGTTGGCGAATTTCCTATTCACTCTCCTATCACACCGACCTATCCTCTATCTTTATCCTATAGCCCTCTGCTATAACCTAATTATATAGCCATAACATACAACCCTAACTCATGGCCTTATCATATAACCCTATCTTTATATAGCTCTGTCCAATAACACTATCATTCTATAGCCGTCTCCTACAACCATATCCTATAGCAGTATCATATAACTCAAGTTCTGTTCTATTGCCGTATCATATAGCCTGACCAATAGCAATATCATATAGCCCTATATAGCAATATCCTATATCCCTATCCTATAGCCGTATCATATAGCCATATCCTATACCTGTATCTTACAATTCTTTCTTATAGTTTTACTCTATACTACAGCATTCTTTCTAGCTTTATCATATAGTCGTATCATATAGCCGTATACTATAGCTCTATCATAAAACTCTAATAGCCGTATCGTATAACTCTATCATTGTCGTTTAGCTATTTCCTATAGCTTTATCTTATAGTCGTATCCTATATCTCCTATCATACAGCCGTATCATATAACTTTATCCTGTAGCCGTATCGTATAGCCGTATCCTGCGACCCTATCATATGCTAGTTTGTAGGCTCAAAGATACACAAAAGCAACACCTAAATAATACAGTAGCTAAACATATGCATTAAATATTCTCATAAACAATTAATTTCAGGAACAAAAAGCATTCAAGTTATGCGGAAAATCAAGATTTAAAACAAGATTTATGCCGCGTGGATCAGTTGATAGAGCGACAGACTCGTAATCCATAGGTCGCGGGTTTGATGCCCGCCTAGATAAACATGTGTCGTCTGCCCCGGTATGTATGTATATATATATATATATATATATATATATATATATATATATATATATATATATATATATATATATATATATATATATATGGTAAAGGCATTTATCTATATCTCCCATTTTGGCAACATGATGTTTCAAATAATGTTTTAAAAGTGCAATTTTAAAAAAATAATGCTGTAAAAGACAAATCAAAATGAACATCAATCTTTAGCTTGGCAGGCGGTCGTGTAATCCACTATACCATGGACGCGGGAAGAATCGGCAGGTCACATAATTGGAGTGGAATTATTATTCCTCGCATCTCTTTTGTATTTGTTTGCAAAGAAGTTTCATGAAAAGTCTTGAATGAATCATAAAGTTGCTTGACTTTCTATTTTTCACTGATATTAGTATGATAACGCGTGGGCTATCTCATTGTCCCATGAAGCGCTGGCTCATTCAGCTTCGATGATAAATGCAATCCAGAAATAACTTTTTTCCATGAACTGGAAAGATTGTGTCGGGAGAGGCATGGCTACACATATTCTCCTGATTTTTTCAGCTTTATCGAAAATACAAGGTGCTTAAAGATTTATTCTGCTTAGGGCAGTAAACCGTTACGGACCTTGATATAAAGAGCAAAGCAATATTTCACTCTGAGTCCGCAACAGCCATGTATGAATAGATTCATAATACTCAACGACCGGTTTATACAGGCTTCTTTTATAGCCAAAAAGCATACTGGATAATCCGTGTTTTAGGACATGTATACAACGCAGATTAATTGGTGATGGTAAATGGGGGATGGATGGTATCATATAAAAATGGATCTCTTGAGTAGAAATTAAAAATGGGCAAAAGTAAAACAAAAAAAAAAAATAAGAAAGAGGATTTAATTTCTCAAATTACACTTACTTAGGTATGTTATAACGAACAGCTGTTTGAAACATTTCGTTGTCAATGATTTAATACAACTTATATATATATATATATATATATATATATATATATATATATATATATATATATATATATAACGTATTATTCTTACGAAGGAAATATCAGTGAAACATACAATTTGATGCGCAGTATGTCTATTAGAGATAACAAAAACAAAGTGAGAAAAAGTTTGATAAATAATGTGTTTGATCGATGTACTTCTAGTCACGAGTATAATGATAAACATCTTTCAAACGTTCTCACGGAGAGTAGCTCTTGAAATGGAAAACAAAGAATAATATGTAATGCTACACATTAGGTTACCAGAAAATACTGAACTGACGAAGAGTCATTTCTCGCTAACCACGTTATCTCATTCGCCTAACATTTTCTTTAAATCCAGTTTCCCTCCTTTAATAATAATATCACTCTATAAGAAGCACATTTTCAGTTGATACTGAAGATTTCAGAAAAAGTAAATATAAACTTATCAAATTGTTACAAGCATTTAGTTTATGTAATTATGCGTCATCTTAATCAGAAAATATGTCTTTACCTAATGGTTTACACACAGTCCATTTTGAAAACCTTATCGTAATCATTTGAATTTGTTTAGACACTAAACTGCTCTTCATGTCCAGTTGGGATAGTGAAACATGCCAAGGTTTTCATTCATGGCAGACAATTTTAACAAGTCACATGTCATAAGTGTAATCAACATGTTTAAAAAGTTCTCGTAATGGCTTTATCTAAACTATTCCAGCACGCCCGAATTCCTCCGGTACCATATGTGCTTGCTACGATATTAGTCCGGCCCGGCGTGTCAACCGTACCCAGTCAATAACAACGTGACACGCAAGTGGCACAAAGTTGACATCCTCATACCTCCGCTGTGACTGGAAATTATTGTTGTCGAGTATGTCACATTCATTGTTATATCTAATCTAAAATAATTCTAAACAGGATGGGATAATGAAAAACATTTACAAATGCGAGACAGGATTTTGTAGTGCACGACTTTTATTTGTTAATGGACAAAAAGAAATGTGCAACGTTGATGACATCAGATATTTCATTATTAGACTGATATCGCTCGAAGTGAATCAAATTTAATTACTTTACATAGATAATAATATATTGAATAATCACTAAGACAATAAATAGCTCTTAAAAAAATTAATTTATCAAAAGTACGTTCGATCCCAATCGGAGAGCAATAATTGTTCATCATAAACAAGTAGAGAAGGAATGTCAATAGTTGATTATATTCTTTACGATAATGTTTTTACAGGTTTTGTTTTCTTTCGCATGTTACTTGTTTATTTGGAGAAATATATTCTACCACAAACAATCAAATGTTCTTTTTGTTTTTTTTTGCTTGTTTGTTTTTGTTTGTCTCCGGCCCACCCAACCTTCACCGTTTACGATATTTAAACGTATTATTCAGCCGTATCAACCTTTGACCGCTTGTTTTGGACGTTTGACGTTGGCACAAAGATTCGTGTAGCTACAAAACAGGATTCCATATCGCAGAGATCAAGAAGTTTCTGATACTTTTGAAGTTAAAATTAGACGTACTACATAAAAGATATACAGAGATTTTCTCCAACAATTTCTAAGTGTTTCAGCATTATAAAAAGTGTCCATAAAAGGGACTGATGCTATAGTGGGCGAAAACATATTCATAAATAAAAAATAAGAGCATTTATTCATTTTAACTGTCAAATATTGAAACCATGATAATCATCAGTAATAACTAGATCCTAAAATTAGCTAATGTGGTACACATACTGGATGTCAGCTCGGTACCATTTTCTTTTAGGTCAAGGTAGACATCATTAGAAGTGTTTTGGTGAAAACCACCTATCATCCAGTCACAGGGCTTGGTGACAACAAGAGTGTTAAGACAGCTACCGTGGCTGCTATTTTACATGCATGATTGGCACGAGTTTCATTTAGGACCAACATGGTGTCAAAGGAAGTACATCAGTCTAAATCCCATGTTAATATAGCCATCCATTTGAAGTAACAATAGTTTCAAAATGTGACATTCCATTCAGTAGCTACTGTGGCGGCCATATTGGACGGTAGGTGGGCACCAATTTCAGATAAGATCCATCTGGACATCTTAAGAAAATGTCTATTGAAAACCATACGTAGATATGACTTTTGTTGAGGTAAAGCTGTGGTAAGAATATTTTTGCGATGGCTTCCATGGCGAGCATATTGGCTGTCCTACCGGCACCATTTTCATCCAGGACCAGCTGAACATCATAAAAAGTCTTTTGTTAAAACCCAGTGTTGAAATGTCGATTCGTGTAGGAGGATGTGTAATGAAAAGATTCCAAGATGGCCACTATGGCGGCCATATTGGATGTTAGATGGGTACTATATTCACTTAAAGCCAAGAAGATATCACAAGAAGTCTTTAAGTGAACACTCAAAATTGATATTACCATCCATTCAAGAAGTGGGGGCCCCGAGTGGCCGAGTGGTCTAAAGCGCTGTCCGTTACGGATCACTGCCATCTCACCTCTGTCTGCGTGAGTTCGAGTCTAGGATTCGGCGAATATGGATATGTGAGAAAGCTTGCCAGTAGCTTCTCATGGGTCCGTGGTTCTTTCCGGTTATTTCCCGGTTTCGTCCTCCACCAATAATACTGGCCGCCATGAATAGCCTATCTTGTGCTGAAAAATGGCGTTAAGCCCAACAACAACAACAACAACAACCATTCAAGAAGTGTATCTACGCGTTTTTAAAATGGCGTCAATGGCAGCCATATCGGTGTCATATCAGCAACATTTTCGTTTAGGACTAACTAGATTCATAAAAAGTCTTTTAGTGAAAAGATCATGTCGATAAGATCATGCCTGAAGGAGGAGTAGCTATAACAAGATTTCCAATATGGCCACCACATAACGAGTAGCACCATTTTCATTCGGGATCAACTAGAACAAGGGATTATATATATATATATATATATATATATATATATATATATATATATATATATATATATATATATATATATATATATATATATATATATATATATGTATGTATGTATGTATGTATGTATGTATGTATGTATGTATGTATGTATGTATGTATGTATGTATGTATGTATGTATGTATGTATGTATGTATGTATGTATGTGTGTGTGTGTGTGTGTGTGTGTGTGTGTGTGTGTGTGTGTGTGTGTGTGTGTGTGTGTGTGTGTGTGTGTGTGTGTGTGTGTGAAGTTTTATGGCAATCCTCCATATAGTATTGGAAGAGTATTGATAAACTTTTACTAAAGGACGACAGACAATAGACCATCCATCTTTTGGTCTACGATGGACTTTATTAAACTCACACTAAACTATCAAAGCTGTGAAGGACATAAGATTACAAGATTGGCCCAATTTCTTTAAATTAAAGTTCTAGTTCGGTCGCTTTAACTGCTAAAAGGCAAATAAAAACGTGAAAATTATATGAAATGGCTGGAAAGCAAATCAGTACTGATTCGAGATAGTGAGTCCTAAGTGAACGATTTCGTCGCAACGGAAACTTCCAGACATGTGCGATAATGATCTGGACTCCTGATAAGAAAAAACAAAACATTAACGTCATGATTATTAGCGCTAAAGCTGAACAATTAAAATAAGAGCTCATTGGTTGAGGTTTTGCTCTAAAGTATCATATGCTAGTAAATAAACGAGTTTTGATAGGATCATTGGGATTGCGCATGCGAATTTTGGTAGGAGGGGAAGAAGTCACTTAACATTTGTAAAAGGAGCATTATCTTATCATTCCAACTTCTCGGTTTTGACAAGACATTTCTTTTACAAAAATGCCAATTCACCCAAAATAATCAAAATTATCAATCTAGAATAAATGTTTCATGCCAGAATGTAAGTTCTGTTTTCAGACATAAGGATTCCATGCTTATTAACAAGGCTGAAAAAGAAGCCGATGCCAAAATATTAGGACAAAGTCAAGAAAATCCGTAAAGTCATAATTTGACTCAAAATAATCCACTGTTGCGGCACCATAGTTACAGATATAATTGACACACTAAGATGAATCTAAGTTTATGCCGTCGTAATTCTTGTCTACTTCAAATGATACTAAATCTGACCATCTGTGATCAGTGGTTTGTGTCAAATCTAGACCATAAAAAGGACCATTTGCTGTAAAAAAAATAGGTAAACATTATTATCTGGTATTGATATATAGCAGAAACTAATCCTTGTGTAGGGTATCTAACATGGAGTAAGAATTCTTTACATAAAAGGTCGTTACAACGAAATGCATTCCACCTATGTGTGTGACGAGATTTTTCTGGACTTGGAAAAATTCATGTATGTGTAATTAGTATATACAAATTGTTTCATTTTCTTACATATTTGTAAATATACAACTTAAAAAGAAATGGGATGTATTGCAAGCCCGTTTCGTGCGTCTAAATATAACAGTGCGTGAACGATAATGTAAAAAGTTTTACTCTTATCTATTGGACACACACGACACTGTTGAACTTATTTTTTCATTGAAAATAAAAAGTTGTTAAATTAACAGAGAATCGTTTTAAACAGTTAAGAATAATTTATTTACGAACATTCAATCGACTTTTATTCGAATATATGCATGTAGTAAATAATTATGTTCTGGATTTGCGATAGAAATTTTTTAATGATGTACTGATTCAATCAAGCCTTTCAATAAAAAATATAGGATTGGAAATATGTGTAATAAAAGCTTATATATCCATTTATTATCAGGTAGTGATCGATTCGAACATTCAATCTGTATTTCCATATCGGACCGCAAGTGACTTATTAGGTGTAAAAATGACGCCCAACGATGTTCCTACAACTCAAGTTTTATCAGCTGTGTTGGCGTCCCAAGAAATGTGGCACCTGATGCAACCACCCCGTCTGCCATCTCCACCCCAATCCCCGTTAATACGCGACTGCGGATATCCAACCTGAAACAATATACGTGTTTTCACTAATCTTCTCCCATAGATTTGCTTCGGCACATTAAATCAGACTATTACAAATCTCGATACGTTTTCGATTCCATTCACAATGTGTAGCGGAAAACATGGAAATATAAGAAAGGGAATGGAAATGTAAGAAATGGAATGCAAATGTAACAAAGGTAGTATGAATTGCATGTAAAAGTGCATTTGAGCTCGGTTCGAGCTGGGAAAAGAATACATTTTATATGGCGTATGAATTGGTCTCAAAAAGAAGAGAACATTTTTATATAACGCATGAATATACCAGTCCTACAGTTTAAAAAGGATATGCAATGACTCGTATTGCAGCCATACTGAACATTAAATCAACGTATTTGTGTTTAGGATCAACTAGAAATCATACAAAGTCTTTTAGGAAAACCTTGATGCTCATCTGATTATCCATTCCGAAGTCGTAGGGATACTAACTTATTCAAGATACCGTTGTGGGGGCCATATTGGATATCATACTGGTAACATTTTTGTTTAGGATAAAGCAGACATCAAAAAGTTGTCCGATGAAAACTCCATGTCTTTGACATTCCGTTCAGGCGGAAATTGAGAACAAGATTTTCTTTTAATAATGTCCGTTGTGGCGACCATATTGGATATCAGATCGTTACCATATTTTTTAGACCAGCTAGACATCATAATCATTCTGATCGTGGAAACTCTATGACCATCTGTTCAGGAGAATACCTATTTTCAAGATGGCCGCTGCGGCGGTTATACTGGATGTCCCTGCAAGACTATTTTCATTTAGGACCAACCATATATTTTATTGTAATCATACAAGTTCTTTAAGAGGTTAACGATAACAAACAAAAGGGAAAATGATTTAGCTATTCGTATGTATTACATTCACAGACAGTATCTAATGAAACCTGCGTACTATCAAAGTATTTCTTGTACTAATTCCGGTTTCATGGTTTGCAAAGACACATTTACACCAGTAAAAATGTATATAACATTTGTTAGGGATATTTTTAATATTTTGGGGGTCTGTGATTCACAAGACAAAGTTAGGTGAAATGCTACTTATGCGCTTGTACATACTGTATATATAATTTAATGGACATTAACATAACTGTCATATACCTCAATATTGCACGGCTGAGCGTTTTTGTATTTTTTTTTTGTTTTTTGTTTTTGTTTTTACTCCATGGATTGTTGGCATCAGATGCATACACCTCTAACACCACCACCCCAGGTAACAAACCTAAGCGTTCCTACTCTATCCATGGTCGACATGAAGCTTATATCTTATAATATATGTGCGTCTATGTGGTATGTAGTCAGTCATAAAATTATAACGTTAGCTGAATGAAGAAATAAAATGACTATACAATAAATTTCCCTATCTTTGAAATCCTTGGTTTAATAGCGTCAATTCTTAACTACATTTCTTGTTTTAGTGATTCATATATGAAATGATTGATATAGACAGTAGAACGTCAGTAATTATCTTTTTCTAAAAAAATTTTTATAATAGCACATTTATTCTTTAGCGAAATCAAAGCGTTGAATCAATAAATAATTTTCCTAAAAGCTATTATCTGTTTCACACATATTACTTTGTGACTTGATATCTTTGACCAGGAACAGTAGCTTTTTTTTGTTTAAAAATATTGGATCAATTTAGAAAACGATTTACGCGCAATGCTCTGAAATAATTTAAATATCCCCTTTACCTACCACATCGATCTGGCGATATAAGCACATTAACAGATATAAACCTAGAAAAGGTTTTTATTGATCATATTAAATCCGCCACAGCTATTACATTAAAATCCTTCAGCATCAAAGATCAAATCGAAATGAACACTTCTGAAGTAAGTTCTCATCATTATATTTATTGCACGATATTTTATGCGACAATGAGATTTATATTAGCCCAAGAGATAAATGCAGAGTGCAGGGGATTTTTATCGGGTTTTTGACAATAACTTTCTGATAAATTAGACTTCAATCGTGTCATTATCTTGTAATTATTACAACAACTCTTTGTGATTACGATGGTGCTTTATGTGATTTATTCCAACGTAAGGTTTCAAGATAAGAAACATTGTAATCAGTACAATGTTATTGGAAAACAAAACTAAAAGTGCAATGTTTTTCATTTGAAAAAAAAAAAACTGTTTCATGAGTGATTTCTAGAACAAGAACTTATATGTTATTAGTGTGGAATCTTAGTAGTATGCCCTCCAACTTAATTCGACACGTCCTCTGATGTTTCCGACGTATGCAAGAAAAAGAATTTGGAACGGCTTTCAAAAACTAGTAGTTATTCGACTCGATGACGATTTTTCGGAAGGTTACCATGCTTGCTTTAAGCTCGCTGATTTTACAAATATTCGTTATGTTTGGTTTAAAAGAATACACATAGTCGACGTAATGACAGGAAATAGAAGTATTAAACAAAAGAACGTAAACACAAAATTAAATTATACAAAAAGATTAAATGAAAAGAACAGTAAGGAGTCAAGTTTTTGCTAAAAATAAAATGATCAATATTGGAACACACTAACGTTCAGGCCAATAAGGGTTATACACTGGAATGAAGTTTTCGATGCAGATTCTTTGGAATCAATACAATGACAAGTGCCATTAAGAGCCACATGTTTCTATAAAAAGTATTTTCTACATTTTACAGAACGAACATTGAATTCTATTAAGCCTCTAAGCGATTTCCAGTTACCTTGCAACGTACATGGATATATTTACATCATCAGTCGAAGGGGCAGTATTAAAAAATTTGATGCAGGAAGTTCGATTGAAACAACAAAAAGAAACAAACAAGTTTGTTTGTTTTATTACATGTCCGATACAGTTATAATATTTCTGTTAATTATAAAATTTTCAGGTGAAACATTGAAAAGATTTCTTATGGAGAAGATCAAAACTGAGGAGATGAAAAATGTCGCTCGTTTGGATTGAAAAAGTTAGCTACGTTTGTCAATAGGAACATCACACGGCCATTTCTGTCAGGCCGTGAAATAATCTCGGCAGTAGATAGTTCTAGGAATACATATCAATTTGATGTGTTTAAGGATTCGACTCTGGTGGAGTTCACCACATATTTAACGACAACAAAGATTGAGATCGGTCCGATTGTGATTTTGTCTTCATCCACCGCTATGTATTGCTCCATGTGAACTAAAGTAGTTCAGAATGTAGTTCTTCATGGCGACGAATTACATCTGCAGTTTCTTTCTCGACTTGACGGAAAAGGCCAGAGACGATACGATGGCTTCGTTCGTCTTAAATATAAACATAGCAACAAACGTATTAGCTCCAGGATCACTTGTAAAGGAATAAACAAGACCGATACAAGCAACCTTGAGAACGACTGGGTTGAGTATTACCTGTAGAGTGCACGCAATCTTACATTATGTTAATTATGAGCTATGCGCTGAAGATAGGTAGATGATAATTATATTTTGTTCACCTATTGTTTAATATGAATAGCAAATACTATTTTCCAGGTAAATAAAATTAGTTTCTATGCTTCCGATTGTAGGTAAAAGCGAATTCAGTTTGTCTTCAGGGATACACGTGCTATTCTTTAAAAAAAATCTCAACTTCTCTGGGAAAAACCACGTACAAACATTTACATTTAAGTGTTAGGAGTTGGACGCCTTTCTTTCAGAACTTATTAAGCTATATATGATATAATATATTTTGTGGAGGAAGATTCCGGGAAAACCCTGGGAAGAACCACCGACCCACGAGTATCTAGCTACTGGCCACTTTATTCACATACTCACGTTGGCCAAGCCCCAGACTCGAACCCACCTGAACATAGGTGAGATGTTAGTTATCTGTAATTTGGATCACCAGGGGACCCTTATTTGCTTTGGTGTATTTTGGGCGAGTATTACGTTACAAGTTTGCATATATTCCAAGAAACGAAATTATGATCGAGATATTTTACAAAAGGCTTTAACACAAAGCCAATATTTTTGTATGATGTATGGAAACAAATTTCGTTTTCTATCTAGTTTATAAAGTCAAAATTCAGTGAATACAAGAAAGCGTAAATATGTTTGGTGCATTTTACTACTTGGCGACTCGAGACACCTCTTAAACACAAAAGGTTTCTGAAAATTACTATCCCTATCTGTTGCAATGTACGCAAAAAATAACAATTTCATAATTTCAAAAATATTTTTTACAAAATTAAATATAGCTTTGTTAATTAAATGTAGAACGCCTAGTCCAAGATAAATGCTGAGACTGCATAAAAAGCGAGGAAAAACTAAAGTCATTGTTTGTTTGTACTCGCGTATAGGACAGGTAAAATTGCAAACAACAGGGACATTGACTTACCGCTCCTGTAGCCTAGTGATTAGAGCATCCGCCTCGGATACGAGAGGTCGCGGGTTCGAGCCATACCGAAGACTTATAAAAATGGTACTAACAACTGACTAGCTAAACGCTCAGCATTAAAAAAGTTAGCGTCAGGACTGGTCGGCCTGTTGTAAGGATAATGTGACTGGGTGGAACATCATACTACGTGTCTGCGGCACTATAAACTGCTACACCGCAGACGTCGAAGAGATATGATTGAAAAATTGTTTAATCACACACAATCACACAGACAATGATTTACCATAGAATAACGCGACGGCATATTGGGGTCTACTGTTTGCTCTACTGATTAACTTTTAACGAACTTCACAAACAAGCATTATGCCAACACAGATCTGGGTTTTCGTAAATTGCAGTTGGTTCGGATTGTTTTTGTTGGTATATACGGTAGTAAAAAAAAAACTGAATTATGTTTTAAATCAGTCATTGCTATTGAAATGGTTTGCTTTAATATAATTTAAATGTCATCCAGTAAAGTATGTCGCTTACTTTATTCCGAAATCAGAAATTTCTTGTGCTTGTTCGACGAGTTTACGGAACATTAATAAAGCCAGTAACATTTATTGAATATTGGATTTTTAACGTAGCTTTAATAATTTATCAGTCATATCGCTACGATGTCTGCAGTATGACGGTTTTTAATGATGTCTAGCCTTGGGGTATCATGCCGAAGACATGTAGTATCATGTCCCACCCTGTCACATTATTCTGACACCAGTCCTAACAGTAACCCCTTAATGAGAGCACCTTTTTGTATAAGCCTTTGGAATGTCTTGGCCGGGGTTTGAACCTGCGACCGTCCGCATCCGCTCTAACCACTAGGCCACCGGAACGGTCCAGTAACATTTATTAATGATGTGTTTAAATTGCTGGCTTACAATTTAAATAGTTATAGCTTACCGTGCATTTTTCTAATGTTCTCTAACACAAACGCTGTAAGAAACTGGTCAGCTAAGAGAGATGCAGAGACAGAAAGCATCTATAGAACGAGAATTTCTATTTAATTTCAAATGACATAACCTCTCATTGCTACCATCTACCCCTCTCCTGCGCACACATTGATGCTTGTTTTTTTTTTGTGTGTATTATGCGACGCAATGTTAAGCTGATTTAACAAAGGCTAATTACCGTGTACGCATCAACATCGTACCAGAACAGAAAAACAAGCTAATCGCAATATAGTTGCGTTTGATAAACATCACACAAAATTTTAACATTTGTTGTTGCTGTTGTTGTTGTTGTTGTTGTTGTTGTTTTTCTTGTTCCCGAACGTATCGAACAATACTTGTATATCATGTTATATTAGCAGTGCGTACAAACGTGTGTACATGAATACTTTATAAGGCAATTACTCTCACTAACCAAAGAAAATACATATTTTAAAATTTTCAATGTGCCTGTATGTTTGTGTGGGAAGTTATCGAGTGGTGATCTGGAATGAGTGGCATGAGGGTGGAACCTATAAATGTATACTTGAGATGACAGCATTGCTAATTCCTTGTCATGTTTAAAATAGTATGAAAATAGGCTACAAACGTTTTGTGATAACTATGCTTATTCAAATATTTCGCATTAATAAATTTTAATTTCACAATACACCAACAAATATAATTATAGGAACATCATTATAATTAGAACCACAAATTGTTCTCAACCCACTTTTCTGACATCACTGTCAGAAAAGAATAAAATAAAGGCGGATAAAAACTTTTGGGGTCTATAGTCATGGTATATTCTCTAATACAGCAAAGCCTCACTAAAACAATACATCGCGTGGTATATCCACCTATGTATAGCAAAGGCTCGATCAAGCACCGCATGTTAAGGTCAAACTGTTTAACACGCAAATCATCACCGAATCGATATCTGTATTGCAAAATGATTTTAATGATTGTCAAACAAGGATATACTGCATATTATTTTAAAGTCGTTCTCTATGCAATAGCTTACAGCATCTTGCTTTGAAATCTTGCAGCAAAAAAAAAAGACAAATGAATTCGCATTAAACTCATGTATTATCAGATAAAATTAAATATAGTTTTCAGTTTGACTCCAAAATCATTTTTGTCTTTTGTTCATTGTTTTAAAATTAATAAAATGTATTGTTACATTCATAAGATCCAGAATCTTTTTTTTTATTTAAATATTTTTTTTTAAATCAAGAAAGCGCTGGAATTTTACGATCCTTTTCGAGAAGTATAAAAACAATATTTTTATTCCGTTATCACCATACTCTCAAACGAGGCTGGAACTACACGTGTTTCATTCATAAACCGTGACATTGAGGCGCTGATAATCCAATCAAAATGTAATAGGAATAATGTCAAAAGATTAAGTTCCTATTAAAAAGCTGAAATGTTTCCGGTTAAGAATAGGGATTGTTTTCAATTATCTGATAGTATATAACAAACACATCATTCTCATGGCAATTTGATCTTGAGTGCTAGATCTCCTAGCCCTCTTCCTCTCGTCAGCATAAAAAAATTCAGATGCGTAATAATGCATATTCTCTAATGCCGACAGCTTGACAGGATCGAATTCTCTCTCTCTCTCTCTCTCTCTCTCTCTCTCTCTCTCTCTCTCTCTCTCTCTCTCTCTCTCTCTCTCTCTCTCTCTCTCTCTCTCTCTCTCTCTATATATATATATATATATATATATATATATATATATATATATATATATATATATATATATATATATATATATAGAAGCTAGTGAAAGTTATGAATGTTATGAACTAGTAAAAATGTTCAGTAAAGTAAAATTTTATTTTTCACTAAAATAGTACTGCAAAAAATGTTTATAAATCCAGCCAAGCAGTAAGGATGAGGAGAAGATACACTGAAATACTACAGTGAATAAAGCAGTGAATAAAGCAGAAAACCTTACCCTCTGCCAACATAAATGGTTTCTTAAAGTACGTAGTTTCTTTCTACAGGTCATGATATTCTATAACAATATCGAATTGTACATACCGAATATGGTATTGATTAACGGGCTGTCTTCCTAAATAAAATGCCAGGTGCTACTCTACAATATATAGCTGCTGACCTATAATCTTACCAATTAATTATCTTTGGATGTTTTTGTTTACCTTGCTATTATTTAACTTTTTAAAAATATACATGAGCGGTGTTATTAAGAGATTCGCAAAGTGAACGTCATTTCGAAAACTGTCACGAGGTAACTGAAAATTAAATTGTAGCGGATTTGTTTTCTTTCAACAAAACTTTTTTGCTCTTTTTGTTTCTGAAAAGAACTGTTTTGTACTCACCGCAATCTGTGTATCGCAAAGTAGTCTTTGCTCTTTTTCTCCTGGCGGTGACGCCACGCGAGTCCGAGTATACAAGCAGTACACAAACGGTGAAAACCATAGCCGATCTGATCATTTGATCGATCAACATCGTCGATAATCGACGATTATCACAGACACGGGCAAGAACTATTTTTGAAAAAATTCAGAAGAAATGATTAGAAAAACATGCTTCGAAGAAGACCTGAGAAAGTCGATGAGCCAGTGCAAGTTCTTGTTCTAGCTGAAATTTTCAACATGATGTTTTCTTGCGTAAAATTCATTTTTGTTTTGTCCTTTGGATTGGATTTTCTTCACAAGAAGTTGCTCATAAAAAAGTCATAAAGTTTTTTTTCTGGAGTTCGTTATACACTTAATGTATTCTTCTGATATCTTGCTTATGTGTTTTTGTTAGATGAACTGGACTGGACTTGAGACTTGAGACGTTAGCTCCACAGACAGGCCAGCACAATGCATCGTTTTAAAATCTCTCTAAATATTGAGGAAATATCCAGCTTTCTCATAATTTTTGTTTTCCAGAATTTCATCCCATTTCTCATGCGTGTTAGTTGTTTACAAATCAACGCAGTAGTCACATGCCTTGCGAATCCAATACATTAACGACCCTGCGTCCGTCAAGGACCCCACATGGAATGAGTATCAACCAAGCCCCTCCTCCGTATTTCTAAGTCTGTTCACAGTGTACGAAATACCGAGCAACTTCGAAATTCCTTTCATAGACTAATCAGGGCAAATTGGTCGGACCATCCAGTAAATGAAAATTAAAATTACTCGCCCGTAAATACAGTAGGAGTTTCAATTGACAGATCACTCGACTGTATAATTGCTAGACAAAAAATACAAACCTATGAATTACAGTTTTAACAGTTTGATAAAATCAATTTAACGCACTACTTGTCACAAAAACGACCAACTTATTAATATTTAACTTTTTCCATGCCAACCAGGCCAATATAACATCTGTACTAATAACAATGGTCTTTCGGAGCAACGTAGCTGGGGCGGTCCTGTTGCGCCAATGGATACCGTTTACCCTACCTGAGCGGCGGTCACTTTCAAGCACTTGTATACAATTTATTTTCCCCGCCTTCTCTGGGCCACACACGACGCACCTCCAGTGAGAAATTTAGCTGCTTTGCTAGTGTGGAGAGGTAGTTAGCCCTGCAGAGAGAATATTGAATGATTAAGGGCCCTCACTTGTTTCGCGCACTCGGTTGCTACCTGTTCGTTAACCCACCTAGATGTGGACCCATTCGCTACGAACAGCACACCCTCACTGTATGCGTATGGAAATCCTAGGCCAGTGGATTTTTCAAACTATCTTGTATCAATACTGACTGAACATTTCGATAAGAAAAGGTATAGGAGACCGTAAATTTTGGAAACAGGCAGACATACAGACATACAACAGACAGAGAGATAGACAGAAATAAAAGAAACAAACGGATAAGGATTAGCACAATATGTATGCATTGAACATTAAATTTGATAATACGAAAGGAGGCAGTCATAAATTTGAGGTTATCTTCTCATAATGCAGTTTGTCGCTTGGTTGAAATTCCTGTTTTATAGAGGTTCGTGATATTTAATGTGTGTGTGCGTGCGTGTGTGTGTGTGCGAGAGAGAGAGAGAGTTAAAATGGGGATAGATATTATTATTGTAAACATATCGTGAACTCGAGACATAAAAATATTGTCAAAGCGTGTACATAATCTTGTAAACTGTAAAGATAAAAGTGGCGACATGAAACTTTATATAATTATGTACTTCATTACATAGTCATGGAGACTAAGAATAATTCAGACTTGATATGTAACAAGTTGTTGGCGTCAAAATGCTGTCCATGACCTACATGAACCTCGTAATTTGATTTTTACCTTCACACTTTCATTTGCTTCAATTATATACAAGGGCAGTTAAGTCTTTTTTAAAAAATAAAGAACTTACTGGTTTTTAGCTCAACTCTAAAGTCAAGAGAGTTTGATACGGTCAGACGCGTGTCTTCCATGTTCAGATTTTTTATTTACAGCTTCTTATATAAGAAAAAAAATAAACGCTTGACCCATTTGCACAGAATTTTACAGGGAGAAGTATAGCATCAATTCCTCTAAAATCTATTCAGGATACAATTACTAAAAATATTTAAACATTTAGTCGACATCTCGTAAGCAGGATAAAAGAACGTTACAGAATGCGGTTTCATATGCAGACAATATTGACCCTCCCTCAGACACGAATTCCTTTAATGAAATTAGAAGAAAAGAAAAGTAAGAATAAAAACAATAACATTTTAACGATAAATTCTAAAGAAATTTCTCAACAGAATTTGACCAAATTGCAAAGAATGTAATCTTGCAAGAAGGGTTTTCTATTTATACAAATAATACTTATTTATTATCAAATATAGCTATCAGATCTGAAAGAGATAAACCTGTTTATACAGCGATTCCTAAAGAAACATAAAAACAATAACAAACCACCAGACGCTCAACAGGATTTTTAAAAAATTTGCAAAAATCACCTTGAAATGAAGGGTATTGAGATCTTTTACAAACAATGCCGATCTGACATCAAATACTATACACGTTACTAAAAAGAGAACAACGTTTAACCGTTTTCACTCTCAAAAGACACTGAAAACAATTAGGTCAACTTTGACAGACGGAATCCTGGCATTAAGACCTTTCAGTTACTTATAAATTCCGTCAATCTGAGATCAAATATGGCTACTATTATGAAAGTAGAAAACATTGCAATGTCTCCTTCTCGACACCCGACACCAACTAAATTGGACACAATTTGACGGAAAGTACAGACGCACAAAGAGCTTTTAAATTGATACAGGTGGTACTGATCCACAATAAAATATGGCGGTAATCACCAAAATAGAAACAATAAAAGCTCCGTTTTATGAACTGTTCCTTGAAGAATAAAAATGCCTTAAAACGGAATTTGGCCAATTTCGACAGATATATAAACCTTTCAACACTGGACAAATAATACCAACGTGCTGTCAAAAGTGGATAAAGATACAAAACGGACATAAACTTCTAAACAGTTGTTTTGGGTCAACAACGGGAAACTTTATACTTAACGCATTTTACTGAATTAGATACTTGGACCAACTGCTCTTGTGTTTTGGCTATTCAGCAAATTTCACCCAGGTGAGCGATTTGAGGCTCTCTGAGCCTCTTGTTTAGTTTTGGCAGCATGAATTTTAAATTATTATTTTATAATTTTAAATCTGGGTTAATCTATTTCGTACTCGTAGGAAGAACCTATGAGACAATAATCATATTCAAAGTTGACAATTGAAAACTAATTGTTTAAATGGTCTTTCGTTGCAATGTATTGCATAGACGACAAAAGATTTAGCCAGTTATAGTATTTTAATCGCAGCGTAATATGTTGCTCTTTCGTTGCAATGTATTGCATAGACGACAAAAGATTTAGCCAGTTATAGTATTTTAATCGCAGCGTAATATGTTGCTCACTAGGAAATCACCGGCTTATTAGAAATATCGCGCCTGACCAGTAATACAGCTATGGCTGTATCGAGATGGTCGAACGCTGTTGACAATTCTGATCACCTGTGAATATAATGGTTGTGTTTCATTCGGCAGAAGTGAAAACTTAGTACATATCGTTAAAGTGTGGTCAATTTTAAGACTTTAACTTCCGTTACATTTTCAGCGAGATTATACATTAGCCCTAACTGTCATGGTACAATAACCTGACTGTCATGGTACAATAACCTGACTGTCATGGTGCAATAACCTGACTGTCATAATACACTAACCCTGATTGTAATGATACACTAACCCTTACTGTCATGGTACAATAACCTGACTGTCATAATACACTAACCCTGATTGTAATGATACACTAACCTCAGAGGCGTAGCTAGGGTGGGGCAGGGGGTACATATATCCCCGAGCGCCAAAGTACAGGGCGCAAAAATGAGGCTTACAACGTTACATTATAATAAGTAAATTAGAAAAATGTGATTAAACGGGGAGGGGGCTGGGGCACCAATTTTATAGTTCGTCCCCGGGCGCAAAATATCATAGCAACGCCTCTGGCTAACCCTTCCTGTCATGCAATGATGAAGAGACCAGTTTAAAAAAATGCAATACCATTTTACTAATGTATTAGTCATTTGACTAAACTTATCGTTATTGTTCCTTTTTGTGAAAGCTGAACGACAAGCACTACAAAAGAATGTAATTATCAACCAGTCTAATATTATCGAAACAACCACTAATTTTCGCAGCATGCCGTATCAAAAACCGCAAACTCTATCGGTCAACAGGTGTCATTCAATCGTTGTTTATTCCTGCTTCCTAGTACCACAGACCTATTAGAGCACATCCAGGGCGAGGTACGCTTACGTAATAACATCCGATCGGTTTGGTAGTCCGAATAAGAGGGCGTCTAATCGTTACTGTCAGGCACCTGCTTATTTTGCAGCGCATTACATTTATAAAGATAATTTATAATAAATTAATTATTTTTCATTCAACTTCAACCTAAAATATGCCTCTTACAAATTTGAAAAGAAACAAAAGCCTGGTTAGAAGAAAATGGTTTGATAATGATTCTCTTCGTTATTGTAATTTGTCAATTCTGAATGAAACCTAATGAGCAAGGGCCAAAGCAACGGGTGGTTATTCTTCCAGCATTGTCCGTCAAATGTATAGAACTTTATACGAAAAGAAACCACACGGATGCTAACAGAGACAGTATCTTAAAGGTTTTACATACCATAAATTCCATTATACTGTAGCAGTCCATATTTTTACTAAGCGCTATAGTTTGAAAACTCAATTTTGCATAGAGTTCGGAACGTGATTTCCTCATTGTTTTTACAGGATGCAAACTTCACAGAGGTTATAGACTCGTCGACCCTGTCTTTCTCAGCCAAATTGCGAAGAATAAAAGCCATTTATAATTCACTGTTTACTTCCTAACCTTAACGTTTAGATAATCGGCCATATCATTTACAGCTTAAATCATCTATGTTTTATTCATTAACTTTAGATAGAAATTTTTTGGGTCGTTAATCATAGAAATATATACGCCCGTTAAGACAGAGTTTGTAATTTTAATTATGATAATTGCTATCAAAACGCATAGTTATAAAGCTTCGGTCTAGTGGTTAGAGCATCCGCCTCGGATGCGGGAGGTCGTAGATTCGAACCACGGCAAAGTCACACCAGTGACTTATAAAAAATGGTACTCTACATTAAGAGATTAGTGTCCGGACTGGTCGGCCTGGTGTCAGGATTATGTAACTGGGTGGGATATCATACTACATGTCTGTGGCATTATTCCCCAGTGCTAGACATCACTATAAAATGCCGCACTGCAGACACTGTTGCCGTATGGCTGAAAAATTGTTAAAGCTACGGTAAAAATCCAAATACACACATATACACACACAATTAATGCAATTAATTTTAAATCAACTCAGTAAAATAAATATGTACTTCTTGCTAACTTACTAAATTACTTTCTTTCTTCTACTACTTTATGTGCTTACTTGTTTGTATACTTACTCCGCGTGCTTACTTATTTACTTGATTATTTACTTATTTACTGTATTCGAATATCCCACCATCCCATTTTCTTTCTTATAAAGACGAGAGATTAACATAGCAATTTATCACGATGCACTCCCTCTTGATCCTTTCATTCACCTGTTACCTTGTAAAAAGTTGCTTTTATACATCGTTCATGTACAACGTAATTTATATTTTTCCCGCTTTGTACTACGAACTATAACCTGTGCTTGTTCCTCAATCCTGTGATTTTGCTGTATGTTTTGTAATAAAAAGTTAAGCAGTATCGTAAAGCAAAAGATCCACTTACGCCACCCGTTGATGTTATCTACATGGTGGCAACTATTAGATATGAAATTAAGCTAATGCTGTAATACTTAGCCCCCCCCCCTCTCTCTCTCTCTCTCTCTCTCTCTCTCTCTCTCTCTCTCTCTCTCTCTCTCTCTCTCTCTCTCTCTCTCTCTCTCTCTCTCTCTCTCTCTCTCTCCAGTGTCTGATACAAGTGGGGTGTGGTGTGGTAAGAGACATTTGATTCCTTGTCTAATGAAAAATAAATACAAAATGTAAAGGACAACGTTGTTTTTTTTTTAAGGACATGATTAACGTTGTATGTAAAATCACAACCTCTCAGTAAAATTCACTCTAGTACTAATATTAGTACCCTTACTCCTACCTCGTGGACAGGGTACTAACATGAGTCTATGAGTGTCTATGAAAAGCCGGGTGTGATTCACACCCGGCTCATTTTTTAGCCTAAAATAAAATTTTTTGAACATGTTCTTTGAATATGATGAAATAAATTGACTGGTCCTTTTATTTAATACTGGAATTATCGCAAATCATTCTAGAAATAGTGGTAAAATCTCGTTTGCCTTTCTTATCCAATATTTTCGTTTTTGACGTCCGCCCTATTAGTTCAAATAATGACTACTTCCATTCTCAGCCTCGTTCGCTTGTGTGCCATAAAAGGACGTTAAGGCTTTATTTGGAAACGTAAACAGATCGTAGCAAATATATGAGAATTCTGCGCATTAAAAGTAATTGCGGTTTCCCGGAGACTTTGAAATTCCACCAAGAAGCCATTATTTTCTTAACAAAATCTGTTTTACGCAATTAATGCAAGCATCCATTCTCCGTCTTCGCGCGTTATGTCGTTCAATAATTAATACAATAGCGTAGAATATTCAAATATAGTCTGGCAAGCTAATGTAGAAAAGAGGTCACAACGAGAGTCTTGCGTTATCTGTCATGGTGGACGCGGTGATGTTAGCGTAACTATGCCAATTTATTTTATCGTGAAAAGGCTTAATAAATTCAAAATAAGCCAAACTTCTTTCACAACATGATTATACTTATGTAGTAGATCTCTAAACTATTTGTGTTTCTGACTTTAGTGATGATTTTTGCTTGCTCCATTACATGATATGGGATCAGTTCGTATCCTCAACCACAACAAATCAAGTTGAGGCTACGACATCGTAGTTAAATTCACCTCTCCTTTATTTTGGTTTCCCCTCGATACTTTTTGGTTTGTTACCATTGCAGGCTTAACGAGAATTGGTTGTGAAGAAAAGCAAACTCTTTCACTATGGACTATGGATGTTTTGTGCTATGAAACCAGAATGACAGGGATAACAGTTGATCCATGTAGAAATCGCATTTTTTATTTTACAATAAAGTTTTTTCCTTAGTTGTCAGAATACATTGTATACATATCTTTGAAATTATTTTAATGATTTAATTACGTATTAAATACGACCAAGTGTTAAATAGTAATTAGGTTCAATATATCTGCATCCAATACAGAGACTGGTTGATAAGATTACAGACTATCACTAAGAGTTTCTTAAGATGTATGTTTTCTAAACCTCAGTCGAGAACCCGATTGGTTAGGGAAAAATGCTACATAGAATTTCTGAACCGATCTATCCCAGATAGCAGCTGATTTTTATGAGGCACCGAAGCGGGGAAAAGCTGGTCCAATCAGAACGTTGCAGTTGAAATTTTAATGTCATATGTTCAGAATTCCAATTTCAAGTGTTGTATCAAAATGTTTGTCTAGGTGGAAGTTTAGATTGTGTCGCTTGAATTACACTGGGGTGGTTGAAATTTCAATGTCATACGTCGAGAATTCCTAATTTACGTATTGGTTCAAAGAGTTTATGTTGAAAGTTCTGTTTCATATATCGAGTATTTAGATTTCATCTGTTGAATTACACAGTCGTTATTGGACATTTTGTTGTATTTGCCAAAATTGTTATTTGTATATGGTGAAATGATGTGTTGGTGTTAAAAGTAACATTACACTAACAGATAACGCGAGACTCTCGTTGTGACCCCTTTAATAATTGAATATAATATCGAGTATTAAGATACATCATTCCTGTATTCAATTATGAGGCGCCATTATATTTTATGCATTTACAGTTTGAAAGTTAGCATTCACTGGTTTATAATTACTATGCATTTCTTCGCTAGTGGTGGCTCTCATGAACGGACTGAGTTAGTTTTAAACAAGGAGGATGATTTTCGTTGCTGTGAAATTCAACAGATGAAATTTAAATACTCGCCATATGAAGTGGAACTTTCATCACAAACAGTTGCATACAACGTGTGAATTAGGGATTCTCGACGTACGATATTGGAATTTCAACTACCTTTGTGTAATTCAAAATATACACTGTAAAACGTCGACAATAGGAAATAGAATTTTAAACCACCATTGTATAATTCAACATACAAAATCTAAAATCTCGATCAGGAAATGTAACTTTAAGGACATGCGATTTGATACAACACGTAATATTGGATTTCTCGACCTACGATATCGAAATTTTAGCTGCAACTTTCTAACTGGACCAGTTGTTTTGGTCCGCTATGGCGCCTCATAGATTTTCATTTCTTGTATGCATTGTTTGATAAAAAGTCTAGATGGGAACATGGAATGTTCATAACAATAACTGGCAGATTTTATGAAATAAGATAATAAGTGGAGTTTGCTGTCCTTTTACGGTTACTTACAGCTCTTTGAATGAACTATATTGAAACTGATGCAGCGGGGAAAATCCGATGTTTTCTAATAGCAACTACGGTGATGTTGAAACGAATAACGAGTATTGAAGGCTATCCTTAAGCGCTCGGTGCTTGTATTCAGAAACTTCAGACATATCCTATCATTTAGGGTATGCCAATACGTCGTTTAGTATTGAACTTTAAGTGAAGGTATACACGCCTTTTATGAAACCTACTGCTCATGAAAAAGTCGCTACTTGAAGTAACCAGACTTGGCTTTCTTGTTCTAGGTCTATTTCCGGCGTCTTTACTTCAGCACTTGTCACATCATGTTTTGCATGCTGTCTATGCACAGGTGGACAAGACATTTTTGTTTACAAAACGTTTGCATGGGCAGACAAAAGTGCAAGATAACCAAAAAAAAAAAAAGATAAAAAGAAACTTCATTTAGGAGAAAGAACAAAGTGGGCTTAACCCAGGTTTCATGTTAACATGTTCTTGTTTTTTTGTATGCTTCAGAAGATCAAAGCTTACGGGAATATTCTAATGACATTTTATTCACTAAACGTTATTTCCAAGAAAACGTTTTTCTTATGATAATTGGAAAATGTGTGACAGGTACATGATATTATTAGTTAAACATGTGAGAAGGAAATGAAATCTTACTGAGAAGTGTCAGATAAAATTTATGAAAATTAGCCTTTTCTAAATAAGCTTCTTGTGAAAAGGAAAAAAGTAAATTTAATTTTGTAATTTTGTATAAATACATTTCGAACACCCTATATTACTGGTTAAGATTCTTTAAAAAAAATTCTAGTTGAGGTCTCGAATAAGTTTTAAAATCTTAATCGAGTTCCTGACTAGTCCATGAATAATGAGCTGTATATTTCCTGAAATATATCTCGGTGTCTATCTATTTTCTATCCATCCAGATTTTATGCCTATTTTCCTTTTTTATTGACAGTCTTAAAATATCAAATAACCAGATCGACCATGTGTTGTTCACTGCAATAGTCGATACTTCGTATTATGCGATATTGTAATTAGAGAAGTTTGCTTTGCCTGTATAGATGATAGTAGATTATTGAATGAACTACATTGCGTTTTCAAAGCGTTTTCTTAAATAGATTACAGGCTCAAGAAATAACACGAATCGTTAGTAGTGACGTCAATACTTTACCAGTACTTGTATTACGATAGTTCAGACATTTCCTGTCATACAGTGAATGCAAAGACACCATTTTGTAGTTAACTTTATCCAAGACGTGGGGACTTGAGCGACCGAGTGGTCTAAAGAGCTCGCGTTTTTACCTACCACTGCCATCTCACCTATGTCTGCGTGGGTTCAAGTCTCAAGCTCGACCAATGCGGGTATGAGAAAAAGCTTGCCAGTAGCTTCCAGTGGGTCGGTGGTTCTCACCGAGGTTTTCCGCAGATCATTCAACCACCTATTATACTAGCCCCATAAATGCCCTATGCTGAAAAATGGCGATAAACCCATACTAACAACCTAAAACGTCCACACCTTTTATGCTTTAGTGCCTATTAAAAAATAATCCATGGAATTAAATTGTCAAACAGATAAATCACTGGGCCATTTTGGTTGACAGCCCCTCCTCCTCTTCTCATCCCCAACCCCATATGCCTAGTCACCATATTACATCCATTTCTTACCCGTGTGAGAAAAAAACTGTCTTGTCTTGTTTCGGGCTGGATATCTCGTTTCGCTTGTGTCAGTGTTATTGTAAGGGACACGTATACACGAATCACGAATTTCAGAATTATACAATTTAGCAGTCCTAGCATGCTGAAGGCTAGATGATTTAAAAAGTAAGGTCAATCATTCGTAAAATGCAATAATAAACAAATGGATGAGAAAAACTCATGACTGTAGGATTTGAGACCGAGACAACAAAGTCTCGTTCTCGTAGAACCTCGCAAGATACAAAGAAAGTAGCCTCTTGGCTGTGATTTACGTTTCTCCTTGACAAACCGAACACAGATCTTCTTACACTAGGTTCGGCTTTGGCGTTTTACTTAAAATCGTGTTATCGCATGTTGCCTGGGTTCGGCCGGTACACGATGACAACAAAAACTTTTTCATTAAAGAGTAAGAACAAAGAGGGCTTAACCCTGTTTCATGTTAACATGTTGATATTTTATGTTTTGCTACAGAATATCAAAGCTAACAGGAATATTATAATTACATTTTAGTCATGAATCAGTATTTCCAAGAAATCGTTTTTTATGTTAATTAGAAACTATGCAACACTTAATTATAAATATATATATATATATATATATATATATATATATATATATATATATATATATATATATATATATATATATATATATATATATATATATATATATATTATATATATATATATATATATATATATATATATATATATATATATATATATATATATATATATATATATATATATATATATATATATATATATATATATATAATATGTTTATTGTGACAAGGAGATAATTACTTTAACTTTGTTTTTGTCAAAAATGGGTATAATTCTAGGCTGGATGACATTGACGAATAGATGTAATTTTTGGCCATACAGGCAACAACAATTGACATAAATTGTATTAGGCTTTTTATAATACTTAATATCAATTTCTCTTTCGATCATTTTACTTTTAAAAAAAATAATAGTTTTATTTGGAACTTTTTTCAGAAACATATTTTGTCATGTCGCAGAGGTTCGGTATAATATGAGGTGTCAATTATCTCGGTGGTCTAGATATCTGAAACAGTCTGATGAACATTCAGTCGTCATCATAATCGTTGTCGTCGTCGTCAACGTCACTATATCGTCGTCATATAATCTTCCTTTCCTTCTACTCCACCTCATCCTCCTCCTCATCGTCATCTGTTATGTCATCACCTATATCATCATCATAATCATCGTCTTTTTTCGCCATATTCTTTTTTGTCATTCACATTGTCTTCGTTATGGTCACCATCTTTAGCTTCCTCTTTTCATCGTCTTCATAGTTATTGTTATCATTCTAGTAGTCGTCCTTTTTCATCATGGTCTTCTTCGCCTTTGTCGCATATTTCGTATTCGTTTTCTTAATCTTCTTTGCACATAAAGCCATTGAGTTTAAGCATTACTAGTTAATTTCAATAATATTAGCACATAGTAAGATCTACCACAAACAGGAGCAAAAACTCCTGGTTTGTCTGTCGATGCCATTCAGCAGTATATTTTTCCCATGTTGAAACTGTTTTGCTGATTTAGTGTTTCGCTAACCATGCGTAAAACGGTGAGAAAATTCTGAACTCTCCGGAACTGGAATTTATTTGTGGGCATGCACATTGCAGCTAAGGGATGTAATTTTAAGCGCTACGACCAGTAACTTCGTTGCAACCGCGAAACTAGTAAAGTAAGCCGAGAAGACGATGAAATGGTGGACATCCGTTCTTTACATCATAAGGTATACAAGTGATGTAGAACTAATTTGGCTATTTGGTGGACATTCGTAAATGTTAACATAGGCTTTACAGGTGATGTAGAACTAATTCGGACATTTGGTATGACATGCTTTAAAGCATGTCAAAATTAATGTTTTTTGCCTTGGATATGTATGTCTTCAGATGAAAATAAAGTGTGCACATGCCTACCTAAATCAGGATGGGGATCTGGTAAAAAAAAAAAAAATTGTCAAACAACATCATTTTTGGCATGGAGATAAAAATATTTTTTCTAAAAGTTTTCTATGGACCAAAATGACTAAGTATTTTGCGTGTACGTCTTATATATTTAAATAATAAGTACAGAACTTTTCCTCGACCTAAATGATGACTCAGACTGTCATGTGTTACTGTCACGTGTTATCAATGAAATGAGTTGCTAAATGATGATTATGCTTATTTTCTCTCAGGGTGATCGACTGTCTATTAGAAAACGATTAATCTATGTTGCATTTTATGGTGAGGTAATTTGTCTAATGATATTCATTCACTCAGTTATCAACGGCGGCTTTTTATTCTTTCTATACTCTTATTAGACTTGTTGTATCCTCTTTTTAGAATCCGTGTATCATTGTATTGGACTTGGTGTGACACTCGAAGTTATCTCCATATTTATCTCGCCCATTACAAATTATGTCTTCATTTCTAAAACCTGTATCAATAACTTAAGATTCGGAAAGGGACGCTACCGCGAACAAAAAAGAATCCATTTTACGGTATGGATAATCTCTTTTGCTCTCTAATTGTTTTTTTTTCCCTCAATAAGCCACACACAGATCTGAGATACTATCATATGACGGTTTAAACTCATTGACAAAAGCCACATCTTTGGGGCCGAGGCTGCCAGTAAATTCTATATTATCGAACTACTTTACACCATCCGGAATCTATTGGCATGTGCAGCCTCTGAATGAAGTTGTCGGTCCATTTAACCCTTTTGGGGTGAAGATCGAAACTTCATGTACCTCCATCCGACTCTCTCATTCTTCTCGAATCTCTTGAATACAGATTAGATTCGTGTAGCTGATACATATAATTCACTTACAAAAAGTGCATCACGGCATGCAAGAGACAAAATCAGCGGCACGTTAAAGGAGACGCCCCAGCATTTGACAATAGTGAAGGTGGTGTGAATTGTTCTGAACTATCGCTTACACAAATAATGAGGCCCCAAACTGTTGTCGTTGGAAATCTTCTAATGCGAAAGTCGCGACGTAAAAACCATCTTGATGTAGATAAGCTTTACATAACGACGTCTCCACATGATTATCGATTTAAACTGCTGAAATATAAACAGCGTAAATACATAATTACCGTGTAAATCAAATTTTTTTTGAAAAAAAATCCATTTGTTTGACTGTAATTGCAGATTTTTCATTCAATAAGATTTTAGACGACTTTACATTAAAAGAGATAGTCGGTCAACGGTATTTGCTGTGTTTATCCGAATGTCAGTCTTTGTGGGTATTAACATTATCGGCGATGGCGCCAGGTGATGTCATTCAAAGTTCGGCGAAAAATGGACTTAATTAAAGGTAAACCAGGAACAAAACACAGGTGTTTTAGTCTGTAAACATTATTTATCCATGATCTGTAGTAGAATATGGACAACTTTTTTTTCGATGTTGAAGGCTTACAAGAATTGTCACTTAACTTGGAACATCTACTTAAATGCTGGTACACATAGGATTTATAATTTACAACTATTTATGAATGAAAACGGAAATTCACAGGTATATATTTCTTCCTTGTAGTAAATATTGACAAAGAAAGTCATGTATGTATGTATGTATGTATGTATGTATGTATGTATGTATGTATGTATGCATGTATGTATGTATGCATGTATGTATGTATGTATGTATGTATGTATGTATGTATGTATGTATGTATGTATGTATGTATGTATGTATGTATGTATGTATGGATGTATGTATGTATGTATGTATGTATGCATGCATGCATGCATGCATGCATGCATGCATGCATGCATGCATGCATGCATGCATGCATGTATGTATGTATGTATGTATGTATGTATGTATGTATGTATGTATGTATGTATGTATGCATGAATGCATGAATGCATGTATGCATGTATGTATGTATGTATGTATGTATGTATGTATGTATGTATGTATGTATGTATGTATGTATGTATGTTTGTATGTATGTATTTATGTATGTATGTACGTACGTACATACGTATGTATGTACGTCAGAGTAATATCACTGACGAAACCGTCAATTTTTGTCACCACAGATGCAAATTATAATTCAGAATACACATTAATACGAGGTTCACGACACGAAAGCTCTCCTTGTCCAAGACTATATAGTTTTCTACAAAGGGATGCATGCCACGAAAACTCTACGTGATGTGCACGTATGAAGAAGACAGTGGAATGTATGTCAGACAGTATTTATATATGAACAGAAAAATATATACTTAATTCGGTACCATAATTTATATTTGTTATTTTATTACACACTGATTCCATATTTCCTTTTTATTAAAAAAATTTCTCTCATGCATTTGCAGTGTAGGGAAACACAACTTTACGTCATATTCACAACTGTATGCATCCTTTCCTTCAACCACGCTTATCTTGTTTTGTCGTCTGCTACTGATACAGTAAGCAAGTTGTTAATACTGGCATCCACTTTCCATCTTAGAAGCCTGCCCTTACCTCACCCATAATCAATCGTCCATCCTAGAACACGCCTCGTTTAGCGCGATCTTGCAAACAAAATTGCACGTTGGTTCGGCAGTTATTTCACGTAATCAACATTTACTGATTCGTTTGTTTTACTATACATAGGTACCAAAAACCATTGAAATGTAGATACATTTTTATTGATAATTTATTCTGATGACGACCAGACTCGAATGTATATTTTATTTTATAAAATGATTCCACATATACTGTGATGTCTTCTTCATGTTTGGTGAAGGCTGAGTCCTTGTCAGAGTGTTTGAACAGCTTTGTCAGAGTGTTTGAACAGCTTTGTCAGAGTGTTTGAACAGTCTTGTCAGAGTGTTTGAACAGCTTCGTCAGTGTTTGAACAGCTTTGTCAGAGTGTTTGAACAGTCTTGTCAGAGTGTTTGAACAGCTTTGTCAGAGTGTTTGAACAATCTTGTCAGAGTGTTTGAACAGCTTTGTCAGAGTGTTTGAACAGCTTTATCGGAACTTGCAGGGATTGGTATGCATTTATACATCTTAAAAGCAATCGACATCATACATATATGCTTCGATTCTGAATAACAAAAATATAAACAAAATTAGGTTTCACTTAAAATAACTACCTTCGAACAGTACCGTTGTACTTCATCAACCACGAGCTTAAAATAACAAACAGTCCTTCTCTTTATTCCAGGAAATGCAAGAGGAATAACATCCCAAATTGCCTCCATTACTTGATTTCCGGTGTTAGAGGTCATTGAGATCAAAATCAATATGAGAGCCTTGAAGTTAACTATTAAATGTTTTTGTGTAGTGATCATCATATTTTGGTATTGTTGTTTGGTGTTAATGCCATCTTTAAACTTTCTGATTTATATTTTGACTAGTCCCCACAAGGAGACAGATTTTAAATGCTGTATTTTTTAGACTTGTCCGTCGTGTGAGCATGATCGGATGTTATATCGTATGCTCAACTTGTGTTTTGCCCTCAAAATTTCCACTACTTGAGTTACACGGCAATGTCTTGGCTCTTGGTCAAATGGAAGAGAATTATCTCTGATATGAGTAGTGATATAGTAAGTAAGTTGGATTTTTAACGTAGCTTGAACAATTTTTCAGTCATATCACTACGATATCTAGTGTGGCAGTTTATAGTGATGTCTGTAGGATGATGTCCAACCCAGTCACATTATCCTGACACCAGGCTGACCAGTCCTAACATTAGCCTCTTAATGCTGATCGCCTAGCGAGGCAGTTGTTAGTACCATTTTTATAAGTATTTAGTATGGTTGGCCGGAGCTCGAACCAAGCAACCTCAACATTAAGAGGCGAATGTTAGGACTGAATAATGTGACTATGGGACAAGATGTTATATTTCTGCGGCATGATGCCACAGTCATAGACATCGCCATATACTGTCACACTGCAAACATCGTAATGACATGGCTGAAAATTTTTTAAATTTAAAAACACTCCTCCCCAGCTGTTGCTTATTCGAAACGTGTGCAAAATCCATTGAATGAATTAGGTTGATGGATTTAGCGAAGACCTTTTCTATTCTAACAAGGACATTTATGTTAAATAAAAAATAGGTGATACATGCTTTTGTGTTGCACCAATCTCAGTCATAGATACAAAAACAAGAACATAATTTTTGTCACGATGTTTTGTGGTCAGAAAGAAAGAAGCCTCCAGGATTGGATAGATTCTTGTAAGTGAAGCAATGTGTGGTAACATAGTTGATCACTTAAGAGCACTAACAAAATTGTTTGGAAATGGCTTCCAAAGAAATTGATCGCAATTTAATATCATAATATGATAAGGACACTTATATCTAAAAAGGTGTAGATAAAAATGTGATCTAGAAAGTTTAGCGGTTATTAAGATGTATTTATTTAGAACATCAAATACATTGATCACTGATAAGACTATTATACCATTACATGACCTAGATATTTTTCCAGTTAAAGGTCAGTAGAATCTTTGAATACATAACAGGTGACCAATTTAGTTACTAAAAACTATTCATGATGCGAGATTCTACATATAAATTTTATGTGCTTGTAAATATTTGGGCATGACGCAACTTGAAACCATGATAAGCTTCGACACATTCATATATTTTTTTTTAAAATAAAAATACTTCTTCCTTTGGGTGGGAAAGGGGGTTAATGGCATTTTAAACATATTATTGGTTATATCAAGCCGATGAAATGGGAGCTAGGTTCCTTTTCCAAGGACACGCCGAGGCAGCCGACCTTTGGATTACGACTATAGTGAACTCACTCGAATGCCAATGTTAATGTTACTATGATTAGATATATAATTTTAAAAAATCTGGTGAAATAAAACATATGCTGGAAGCCTAAAAAATGATGTTTAAAAATGGTTAATGTCAGCGATAGTGTAGCTTAAATTTCTGAAATTTTATCTTGCGAGTCATCGATACATGAGAAACAGATCTAACGTCAGCTTCCCATTCCCATATGGACGTATCAGGGTTTAACGGGACGTCAGCACAATACTGGCTAGTCGCAATCAATTAAAAGTAATGATTCCCATAAGGAGTGGATGGTTGCATTTTCTACTTGTAGCACATAAGTGAAAACCTAAATAGGTAACTTATATAAGGAGTCTGACTGACATAATATATATATATATATATATATATATATATATATATATATATATATATATATATATATATATATATATATATATATATATATATATATATATATATGTGTGTGTGTGTGTGTGTGTAATGTAAAACATGTATATGAAATTATATGGCATATAAAGAATCTTTCTGAATTAGAATTCACACGGTATTTGAGACAGATTGTTCCTTAATGAACTAATATGTAAATTATTTTCAGGAACACATTAATCTAGAAAAACTAATGTTCACAGAAATAAATAAGCAGCATGTTTGCACAGAATAATAAAGTGTTTTATTTTTTAAATCTATTTATCTATTTTCATGTTTAAACATATTTTCGTATACCGTTTGAAAATCACCCTAAAAGCATACCGCCACCCCCATACCTTCACCTCCACCCTGCAGTAACAGACGAAACTACAAAAATGATCAATACATTTCGAATACTTGAATTCATGTTTAACTACGCTGCAGTATGATTACAATTTTCTGAGAATTTTATAATTGTATCGCCATATGCAGGCCTGGCCCTAGGGCAAGGCGAACGAGGCAATCGCATTGGGCCCCACGCTTCTCCGCAATGCAGTTGTTTTACTTGGGGCCTCGAGCTCATCGCATGCTGCATTGGTGGGCCCCGCCCATCCTAGGGCCAGGCCTGGTCATGTAAATGGTCTTAGTGATATTAGATTGTTTGTGAAGTAAAAACTACAAAAGGGAAAGAACGAAGATAAAAAACAACTCTGCAAGGTTGAAATGTACTATAAAACAAACAAACAAAATCAGTTTCATAAAAGAGTTGAGGAATTCTCCAAATTTTCCAAAGTAAATGAATCGTGATCTTTACAAAGGAATTCAATATAGCAGAACTGTACTCATATCCAGATAGTTAACAAAAGGTAGGTGCGAATTTCGGTAAGAAACACAAAGCACTAAGGAAAATAATTCAGAGTTACACTTTGAAGAAGAGAATTTGAGATGTTTTGTGTAACGGGGTCCAGGTTTTCTTTTAAACTAGGGTCTTTGTACAAGTAGCATAGGAAGTGATCCTGCGAATGATACTGCAGTTTTAGGTCTCTACTGCGGGCAGCTCGGTTTCACAGGATGTCCCGGATGAGAAATCAAAGAAGCGCGGGACAAATTTATCCAAGATAAACCATTACCGTTTAATTCGTGTCGCGTGATCTGAGATTACGATAATACTTCTGATTCTTCCAAAGTGTTCATTTAAAACTCTCTTTCTATACCAGGTTTGTTATCTGATGGACTGAAGTATTTACAAATAGATATTGTTCTAATCTAACACTTTGATTCAAATATTTCATATGATATTGTATTTCATAACTGTGTAACAGCTTTGACATTGCGCGTGATACGGATGCTTAATCCGTTTCCGTTTCTCGTCGGCTACGAAGTCACAAATTGATTATATTGTCCTATAATCTACACGGGCAAAGGAGAAATTAAACTGGCGGGTCAAATACTGTTTTTCATATCTAAGCATGAAATCAACGAAGACTTCGATAATGTATCTCTCACGTCTGAGCCAAATTAATTTCTCTAGTTACAATTTTACCGTCCGGATCAAGCCTACAAATATCACTTCGGTTTTCTCTTTCCCTCTTTTATTTTCTTCATTCCATCATTTTTTAAGCATCCATCCATCCATTCATCCATCCACATCCATCCATCCATCCATCCATCCATCCATCCATCCATCCATCCATCCATCCATCCATCCATCCATCCATCCATCCATCCCTAGCTACCTACCTAACGACCCTCCTGCTTGCATGCATACCTACCTACCTACCTACCTACCTACCTAACCTACCTACCTACCTACCTACCTACCTTACCTACCTACCTACCTACCTACCTACCTACCTACCTACCTACCTACATACATACATACATACATACATACATACATACATACATACATACATACATACATACATACATACATACATACATACATACATACATACATACATACATACATACATACATACATACATACATACATATTGGGATATTCTTTGCAATAAAATATGTTTAAGCCATATTTTGTGATAATACATTTATTGTCAAATTTTTCTTGACTTGAAAGAAAAAACGATTACATTTTACATATCGGTTGCTTAGTACTACATATACTACCAGAACAGTATTAAAACGGCGGTTTTATGACAAGAGCTATTAGTATATAATTCTAACAAGACCCAAAGATAGTGTGACGGATTTTACCTTCTCTGAGCTACTGCCCATTTTCCAGGAACTTATTTCGATTTATGTATAATACTCACAGAAACTCTTTGGACCACAAGTCTAATACTTATTAAAGCTGTTTTGGCCACATGTCCAATACTCATAAAAGCTCCTTCGACCGCGTGTCTAATGCCCATAGAAGCTTTTTCTACGATGTGTATAATGTTTATAGAAGCTATTTCGACAACAAGTATAATACTGATAGAAGCTATTTCGACCACAAGTATAATAGAGATAGAAGCTCTTTCGACCACAAGTATAATACTCATAGAAGAGTTCTGTTCTGAAGAGGTTTGTGCTGGTTGTAAATAAGATCTCTCTCTCTCTCTCTCTCTCTCTCTCTCTCTCTCTCTCTCTCTCTCTCTCTCTCTCTCTCTCTCTCTCTCTCTCTCTCTCTCTCTCTCTCTCAGCAGCAACCAGTAGTAGTAGTAGTAGTAGTAGTAGTAGTAGTAGTAGCAGCAACTGACAATTCATTTTTGTAAATTCGCTACGATCTCATCCAACTGAAATAAATATACAGGCTGCCAACAAATGTCAATGGCTAATGACATTTACATAAATCTATCTCATTGTAATACCGAAATTTATGTATGTGAAACTTCATCACATATGAATTTCTATCTCCAGTTAAGTACAACGATGTCGACAGTGATGATAGAGATTAGCTCTCTTATGACAGTCTCATTTCTTTGTTGATTTTGTTTCTCACTAGAACATTAGTATAAGAAGTAAACGTTTGGGTGTATAACATTTACGTTTGTATTAGTCTCTAATGATTTCATGTCTATAAATAGTTATTTTACATGAACTGTGTTTGTTTTGTCATACTGGTTCCTGTTATCAAACCGGTTTTGCAGAGTAGCTTTCCCTTAGGCAGTTCTTCTCTGCACGTCCTCCTCTTCCCCGGATGAAGAATTTGGTCTAGGTTTTAACTTTCTCAAAGGAAAATTTACTTTAGATCTACACTCATTTTTCCACAGGGAACGAAATACTCTAGGGAAATGGCTCTCTGGCACATCAAATATTTAGTTAATTTTATAAAATTTTTTTAGTAAACTCGATCGCTCGATAATGCAAAATTGCATGAGATAACAAATTCGACAAATGACAACTTTTTCAATATATCAAATTATTTTGTAATATAAACGTCAAAATACTGATTTATGTATCGTTCAGAAGAAAATTTTCTTGCAGCATATAAACAGGTTTGCGATCGTTAGTATACAAATAAAACTAATGAAATATAATCAACATCTCAAAAAACCACCATATTTTGAAGTACACTTGAGTTGCCTAGATCGAAGTCAACTTACTATCTAAGGTCCATATCCATTGTTAGTAACACAACTGATGTAACTCTAAATTTGTCACTAAACCAATAAATTTGTCACTAAACCATAACCTATAGGCAAATATCTGCAAATTAATTAATTAATTTTCTGTTGTGGAGACAGTGAAGCCATGCAGCTGGTAACAATTTTACTCACCCTACAAAAACATGACATCAGTTAATATTTGTCTGGAATGTTGGATTGTATAAGAAAGACAGAAGTAGATTATATTTATATTCCATCATTGCTTCTTGTGTGCAATGTCTGATATATAATGTCGATTTTTGATTTCACAAAGTTCAGAATGTTAATTTGTCTCGTCTAAACTAAACAAGTTAACCTTTCCGTCGTCTTGTAAACTCGATTTGTTTATCGCTTTAGTCTTCTTGTATACCAATCTCTTTCGGATTATATACAACTTTAACCACAAAATAGATGGGTAAGTGTTTATCGTCGTCCTCATCTGTCCTGGTTATGAATACAACATTTTTCTCCGTATACCTTTCTTTGACAAGACTCTCAACGCCTTAAATGGTCACATTGTTCCTGCTTAATGTTGATTGAATTCAAAGGAAATTATTACCCCCGGGTATGGCGTGCTTGATCATATCAATAAATTCGGTTGCAGCTACGCTCAAGACGCGAGTCTAAGCGCCTCCTTTGTCCGTGGTACAATTATGTTTGGTTTCTTGAACAACGTCAGTAAGTCTGACAATGTTTCCGTACGATGACCAAGGAAACCGGAATTTTCGGACAGTTTTCTCTTTCCTAAATCTCCTAGCTATACCTCTAAATAAGATGTTCACACATACAAAACGCAGAAAGATTATTTATCTCATATTACTCGTGCTGGTGGAGGGTGCTGTGGAGTATAGTTTAGTAAACTTACCCTAGAAATATCTTGTCATAAGATGTAATTATTTCACCAAGTGTAACTTTAACTCGGCTCCTCTTCAAGAGTTAATTCTGCCAGGCCAGCATGTGGATTATCTCTACACTCCTAAAGAGTGGATTCTGCCAGGCCAGCATGTGGATTATCTCTACATTGATAAAGGACAGTAACATCATGGGATTGTAAATAAGTTTTTTTTTTTATTTTTTAACGTAGTTTAAATTTTTTTCTCAGTCATATCGCTATGATGTTTGCAATGTGGCAGTTTATAGTGACGTCTAGCACTGAAGCTTCATGACGCAGACATGTAGAATAATGTCCCACCCAGTCACATGATCCTGACACTAGGCTTACCAATCCTGATACTCTTAATGCTGAGCGCAGAGCGAGGCAACGTTAGTTAGTACCCTTTTTTTTTAATAAGGAATCGGTACACAATTAATAAAATCCGGTTCAGTACCCACGAATGTAGTCCCAGTCTATTTTTAGATCACTTTTTCCGGTCTAAATTTAGTGGTGATACTAGAGTCAGATTTTGGCATTCTTGGTAAGGATTTAAAGGCAATTGTTTATTCTTTAAAATGTGAGCTTATGGTGTGGTTGTCTGTGTGTATTTCGGCGACAGTGCACATTGAGTAATAAGGTCATGGTGATGATCCGGAAGTGAATTCTGTGTTCCGTTGCCTGGTGTTTTGTTTACAATTCAGCCTCTCAAAAAAATGCAGGTCAACCCTTGACAAGAACTAAACCGTAAAGTCATCTTTGAAGGTATTTTAGATTAACATATGATTTGTATTGATTGTCACACAGTGGAAAGTTCAGTACTGAGAAACAAATGTAGAGAATATATAGTGAAATTAATTGTGTACTATGTCCATAAGTCTTTGGTAAGGTTCTGCCTGGATCCGAACTCACGAATTCCGAGGCGGACGCGGTAACCATTAGGCCACGGGAGCGGTCAGCTATAAATAAAATAAGTGTATTACTCAACTTTTGATTCGCACTATAGCTCAGGACTGATTACACATATAAACCATGGCAATTACCACTGTGCTGATGGGTGTACTTAATAGGATACCAACAAGAGGAGTGGAAAAGTGTTAGTACAATTTATGTGTACTGTAACAACGATTTTTATGGTTACTTGATGGTAGCGGAGAGAAATGATTTACCATTTCCGTTTAAATCTGAAAATTAAACTAAACAGTCAGTATATATATATATATATATATATATATATATATATATATATATATATATATATATATGTGTGTGTGTGTATGTATGTATGTGTGCGTGTGTGTGTGTGTGTGTGTGTTAAAAGTTATCGTAGGGGGCAAGAAACAGTTATCTGCATCGTCTTTTGACCAGCGTCGTCTCTGGCCAGGTTGGTCGATTGACCAGCAATTAATGTAAAACAGTCCAAATGCAAATCATCCTGAATTCTTAATAATCCATTCGTACTCTATATCCAAAATCAGGACCGGAACGATTTTAGCCATTTTCTGCTAAATAAAAAAAAAATAGCATATAATGGTAGGAGAACTCACTTTTTCTCTTAAAGGGGGTACTTATAATTCCATTTATGAGAATTTATCTTTTTTAGGAAGGAAATCTTTGTAGTTTCATCGTATTAGGCTATATTCTCCTTTAAGCAAAGCGAATTGATTTTATTCCTTTAAATTTATGTCGGGAAAACCGCACATCTACATGAAATGTTTTCTCTTAATCATTCCAATGAAAAAGTTTTACCATGTGCCAAGAGAGGTTTTAGTGGGTCTTCAGAATTGCTGCCAATTCAATATTTTGTTTTACTTGATTTAAAAAATGCCAGCTGTGTTGGCTTTTTAGATATAAGCATTTAATTTTTTCCGCTCCAAGATGAAAATAAAATCATTGTACTGTGTACTCTTGTAATATTTTCAGGTCTTAACCAGCTGCAGGTGGTACTATCAGCCTTAATTTACTGGTTTCCTCTGGCCTAACGTCAAAATTGCAGCTTCGATGGATATCCTATCGGTTGATAAAACCTATCAATTTGAACATGAATCTAATTCATAATGTGTCATTTATCTGTATTAAATCTAACCATACTGTTAAAATGCTATTTATTTCGAAAGAAAAGTCTGCACTGATGAATATTTCACGGCAATAGTTCAAGACCACACATGACGAGAATCACGGTTTTCTGAAGCTATCTGTATCCCGTTACCAAGAATCCTGGCAGCCACCCACCAGGTGGCGTTGAGCGCGCCTTACCAAGCTCGTGCGGGGTGGACATTGATAGATAGCAATTCCCAGAGCAATAGGTATATTCTCGTTAAACAATGCCTTCCGAGAGGTCAGGAAAAACATTATGAATGCCAAAGAACGCCGTCTTGAGTGCTTGCACACAATGTCGAGAGACTGGTCTTAATGATTTTGTCATGTTTTACCTCAGTGATTCACATACAAAGTACGGAATGCTGAAACTTTTTGTTATAAAAATTAGAGCTATGCTGGTGAAAGTGTCTCGACAAAAATGAAAACTTTGCTTTTTTTGTTTGGGTTGTTAATTTTTTATCATTATGTGCGTCATTGTTTGTTTTATTGGTTTGATTTTAATTTGTTTATTGCTTTGGTCTTTAAGTCAGTATTTATATAATTATTTCTATATCAGGGTCAAATTGAAACAATGTCACACCTTTGGTTTCAAATTGATAAGCATATATTAAACAATTGTTGCAAAAGGTTAAATATTGTTAATGTAAAAATCTGTCCATAAGATACCCACTAGGACTACACAACCTTTACTAAAATACGATCCGGCCATTCATAATGATCTAGATAATGACAAATTAAACATTTTTATGCGTGTACCGGCTCAATCATTATCTGACCCGTCTCCGCGAAGCACATAAGAATCCACTGAATGTCACTGCCACCCAACGTACAGGTGGAACTCTCATAGCAGATTGGATACAAATTACGCTTAATTTGTTGTCATTCTAACAAACCTACGTGGTCTATTTACGATATTTCCGAACCTTTCTGTATGGAGAGAGAGAGAGAGAGAGAGAGAGAGAGAGAGAGAGAGAGAGAGAGAGAGAGAGAGAGAGAGAGAGAGAGAGAGAGAGAGAGAGAGAGAGAGAGAGAGAGAGAGAGAGAGAGAGAGAGAGAGAGAGAGAGAGAGAGAGAGAGAGAGAGAGAGAGAGAGAGAGAGAGAGAGAGAGAGAGAGAGAGAGAGAGAGAGAGAGAGAGAGAGAGAGAGAGAGAGAGAGAGAGAGAGAGAGAGAGAGAGAGAGAGAGAGAGAGAGAGAGAGAGAGAGAGAGAGAGAGAGAGAGAGAGAGAGAGAGAGAGAGAGAGAGAGAACTGATCGGTTTTATTTCCTATATTTTATATGTTAAGATCATCCGATGACGTGTTTGGGAAATTAGTGTCACATGTCATATTTCAGATTTATATCAAGAAACGAATTTAACAGTAACGGATACCATTTATTTTACGTACTCAATGCAGGTCGTGTATCGAACAAAGGCATTATTAATAAAAAGTCGGCAGATAGTTAATGAATAAATGACTGAATGAATGAACAATATTTTAATTAACCTGAGTATCAACCTAGTCCTATCTCATGCTGAAATTTCTTTACTCATTTATTCAAACGAGAAATATATATTTTATTATTATTATTGTCTGTCGCCCCGAATATTTCATACCAACCGTCTGTTAATCTGTATGTTACTTACCGTAACAGACAGACAGACAGACAGACAGACAGACAGACAGACAGACAGACAGAGGATATGAAAATATTCTCCTGAATCATACAGCTGAAATTTACTTAACCTTTACCATGTTATGACTATTTTCTAAAAAGGGTGTATGAACTTTTGGTAGGTAGTACTGGGATCCCTTGGTGATGGTCAAATGGTCATGTTCAATGAAACACAAATTACAGTAATTTTATATAAAAAAAACAGGTTTGTTTCTGAACGTTATGTATAGAGTTGTCATAGCACAACACTTTTCGATATGAATTTAAATGGTATGGTTCGCGTAGATGTGGGGGAGGGAAGAGGTGTGTGGGTGAAATGGGGGTGAGAATGTAAAACTGACCGGTTCTAGTTGTACTAAGTGAAATGTCTTTACAGCCAGTTAACATGATCAAGTGACAAATCAGATGTTAATAGATTCACCTGGCATCACTATATCAGTTGAATAACATGATTCACTACAGTTTTCTCCAGGAGAGTTCGTACCAACCCCATAGATATTTAAAAAAAAAAACAAACACCAAAACATCAAGTATGTACAAAAATGCACAAAAACGTAGTCATTTAATTTATTTATTTTTTTTAAACCAGACTGAAGCACATACATACATACATACATACATACATACATACATACATACATACATACATACATACATACATACATACATACATACATACATACATACATACATACATACATACATACATACACGCACGCACGCATGCACATACATACATACATACATACATACATACATACATACATACATACATACATACATACATACATACATACATACATACATACATGCATGCATGCATGCATGCATGCATGCATGCATGCATGCATGCATGCATGCATGCATGCATGCATGCATGCATGCATACATACATACATACATACATACATACATACATACATACATACATACATACATACATACATACATACATACATACATACACGCACGCAAGCACACATGCACATACATGCATACATACATACATACATACATACATACATACATACATACATACATACATACATACATACATACATACATACATACATACATACATACATACATACATACATACATAATCCACCTGATAAATCTGATACCTATAGTTTAAGCTTCTAAGCCATCGGGAATACGATTTACCTGATACTAGTACTTCCAACCTAGTTTCTTTTTCAGGAATGGGATCCAGGTGTTTTCATTCTTTGCACCTGTAATAGGCAGGTGTGAGATTGTCGGTTACAGAAGCTCAATTGTTACAGATGCTGTTGATAAAAGTGGTTAAGTCAGCTTCTGTTAACACCTGGGAGGTAAACAAAATGCCTACTAACCCACACAAATAAAGGAAATTACAGGTAAACACTTTTAGTCTTTACAGCTATCGTTAGATGCGGTTTATCGGGGAAACTGCCTGGCAAATGAAAACATGCTGTTATCGGATGCTGGAGCTGCAGCGGTGCCTTGAATAAGTTGAATGTGTGACCTTAGATATGCGCTGTTTTATCGCATATTTTCGCATTATGAGGAAAGAGAAAAGGGAAAAGTTCACATTGTGTTTTGTCTGTATAGGCGCGGGACATCTAATGTTAGACAGCTGTAACATTTTAATTTAATTGCCAATAAAGTACATCAATACGTTTGATACAAAGGCAACTAAGCTTAATGTCTTATCTACAGTTCATCCGAAGAAAAAAATTAAAAGCTTTTCCAGGTCATTAACATACATTATATCTTCATTTCCGGCTGCAATTTGGATCTCAGGTTGTATTTTTACATTTGATTATTCTTTTGTTGTTAAAGTAAAAGATCAAAACGACGATTGCAACAGCAACTAGAATATCAGAATCAGCATCATGGATACCATTACTGTCGATGATACCAATATTTACAATAGCAACATCGAAGACAACAACTATAAAGACAAGAATAAAACTGACTATGTGATCTGTCATACATATTAAAAGCCTTTTTTTATAAATACGGTTATAAATATTACTAGACAAGGTCCAATAATTACCCAAGCTGGAAAGGTCCTTATTGACGAGTATATTTTTTTTCATTTCTTTTCACTGTAAAACACACTACAAAGTAATGTATTTGCACAATTATGATTTTTTTAAAATCCCTTTTCTTTTATTTCATTCATTCTTGCAACCTGTTTCGTTTATCAGAAGCTTAAAATATGAAAATAAGTGAGTCAAATTTAAATTAATTTTCTCATTCATCAGGATAAAATACTAGTCTTGTTCAACACGACATCTTGCCTGACACCTTGAGATCTCCGCCAAAGGAAGATCTGGTAAAAACTTTTTTCCTTGAAGCACCAGAGAGAAGCTTTCCCAAAATATGGAAAATTGATTTTATTGGCTGAAGAGAGGAAGTGACGTAATACGTCATTGTAAGCCATTGATATGAGTACATGAGATTATGTTTCCATAAGCACCGATAGTTTCATTAGTGAATGAGACACGTGTTTCTGCATAAGCGACTGATATTATTTTTTTCATTTTAAGTTCGTTCTGCTCTAAAGTTTGCAGAAAGTATGCCAACAAATGCTTTGAGACAACAGGAAATATCTTTGTTGTTCCAGTTCAACAAGGTTTGATCGAAGGACTATCTGTTGGTAACAGTGAACAAATTAACATTTTACCAGACGACCGTAAAACGTAAACCTTTGAGAGCAATACGAGAATCTTGCTGAACTTAAGAGAATCTTGCTAAGCTAAAGTTGTCTTCGGTGTCATCCCTGATATTAACCAAAATCGATATCGATCAAATATCGATAATCGATTTTTTCGGTAAATTTCCCTATCTTAATACAACACTGAATGAACATTTGTATCTTTCTTTTGATACAAAGTTATATGAAACACTTGACATCTATTATATTTTTCATAGTTTCTGAGCTGTATTTAAAATAATTCGGATATTATCGAGTTGGTATTTTCATGCATGACAAGGAAGGAATAAGATCCAAGAAAACAACTACTGGAAGCAACGCTCTGACCCATACACATAAATTATGGATCATACAATGTTGGTGCTGTATTCAACATGAAAGGCTCAACGTCTGGAAGACTGAGAGAAAATATCTTTTAATAAATGTAACAATGGGGGCCCTGAGTGGCCGAGTGGTCTAAAGCGCTCTCCGTTACAGATCACTGCCATCTCATCTCTGTCTGCGTTGGTTCGAGTCTCGGATTTGGCTAATGTGGGTATGTGAGAGAGTTTGTCAGTAGCTTCTCCCAGATCCTTCCTCCACCATTATTAATGATTACCATGTATTGCCTATCGTGTGCTGAAATATTGCGTTAAACCTAACAAGAACAGCAAAATACATGTTCAGGCGTACATATTGCTTCCCTGTTAACTTAACTTAACTTAATGTATGTATGTATGTATGTATGTATGTATGTATGTATGTATGTATGTATGTATGTATGTATGTATGTATGTATGTATGTATGTATGTATGTATGTATGTATGTATGCATGCATGCATGCATGCATGCATGCATGCATGCATGCATGTATGTATGTATGTATGTATGTATGTATGTATGTATGTATGTATGTATGTATGTATGTATGTATGTATGTATGTATGCAGTTAACAGGTAAATCAACACAATCCTGGCTAGATAGTGCTGAGCTAAAGCTAGATAGTACAAAATGGTAAAGGCAGAAACGTTGCCAATGAGTCCCCATGAAGAAAAAACCCTCCAACCACTGTGCACAGTGAGACAAAAGGTAAGAAGTAAAATGTTGCATACAACTCTCAAAATTACATACACTCATAAACAATTTGCAAATAAAGCAACATTTCTGCCAAAACATGGTCTCAGCTTTCTCTTTTTTATACAGATCGCACCCTTTGAAAAGGTCTACGACTTTGGAAGATTTCTTTTAACTCCACACATTAATCGCCTTTTTGGACATCCGTGAGTTTAACCAATTCTACTCAACACCCTAAAAACACAAGGAGCTTAAATAAAGTAAATAGGAAATAAAACGTTTCACAACGTAATATTTTTTAATTAAAAAAAACAACAATTGAAATATAATTTAGCAAAACAAGGCGGTACTGAAAAATTTATTTTTCTTTTGTCTCAAACAGGCCATGATTGAACGAAAGTATTTCTTGCCATTCGCGGCGTGCCAAATTTCAGCTTTAAAAGTCTTATGTTGGATACAGGCCAGTGTCAATGCGAAGCGTTTAAACACAACAAAATCTGTAACAACTAGAGCAAGAACAACAGATATATGAATCGTAGAGTCGCAAGGAAAATCTTGGTTTATCAAAGTGAAAGATATGGTTGAAATTCATTCATACAGTCTATGAACTTTAAAAGGTTTAGCGTCCTGGGTCCCGACCGAGGCTTCGTACTAAGACCACTAGAATATATATATATATATATATATATATATATATATATATATATATATATATATATATATATATATATATATATATATATATATATATATATATATATAGATATATAGATATATATATATATCTTGCATAGTGTGGCGTGCCCAAGGTTGTTATTTTTTTTTTGGCACGTGCGTGTGGCTATAGACTTTTTATCAACCCTGGCTTATCGTGTCGTATGCCATAGATAAATAAAACCTGTCATTAACTTTGTCGACTTTCGACATATCCATTGACATTTTTTGAACCTGAAAAATCAATGAGACCTGCAATTATCAGGACCAGTAAAATACATTATTATCTACGGAAATGGCGTCGACCATCATTTGACCTCTACCAACTGGGTTAAGTAAGGGTGTTGTCCAAAGATGAGACAATTAAATAGTATTATAATCGCATTACCAATGGCATAACTATACCCGAAAACGAAAGGCAAAACATGCAAGTTCTATATCCAGTTCATTAATTTCGTGAGTGACTATTACTGTCTTTACCAGCATAAAAGTCGACAGCAAACATTATAGACCTTGATCTTTCATCGTATAATGAGCCGGCATATTAAGGTCTATTTTGTTTGTTTTGCTTATTAATATAAAAAAGTACCGTCTATACCAGCATATGAATCGAGTTCAACTGCAAACAACATAGACCTTGATCTTCCATCGTATAATGCGCTGGCACATCAGGGTCTATTTTGTTTATTTTGCTTATCAATAATAACAAACTGCAGTTTGTAGCTGGATTCGACTTAAAACGGAAGTACTTAGGCATGTTTCCCATGACGACAAATGGATCATCGACGAGCTGAGAAATCTAAATACAATTAATTTTTTTTTATGGGAGTTGCATCAGTATATGAGTATATATGGTTTAAAAATAAAATCATGCGGAAAAGATGCGTTCAGAAAACGCTTCAAAATTGTTTTTTTTTTTAAGTCGTAGACAGATAAAAAAATGCGACAAAACAAAAAAAAGATATTTAGGTGAGCACTATTTTCTCGAATTATTTATGTTTTTCGTTTGGTTTTTTTAAAAATGTATTTTGACACAAAATATCAGAATTAGGTAAAAGGCAAAATCATGATCATCATCATCATCATCATCATCATCATCATCATCATCATAATAATAATAATAATAATAATAATAATAATAATAATAATAATAATAATAATAATAATAATAATAATACCATGTCCTGTGACTTTTTACAATTATCATAGTATATAAATATAGTTCTATGTTCTGTGACAGTTTACAGTTATCACAGCCTGTTACTGTTATACCAGGACTTTTTACAGTTGCTAGGTTACTTAGTACCGTGACCTTTGACTATTAAGTGCTACGAAAATCCAGTCTTTGAGTTAATTCTTCTTACATTTTATTGGTTAATCTGGTTAATTGGATTAAAACTTGCATTTAATGGGAAATAGATGATATGTGGCCTCTAGTATTCGGTCTCGATGTGAGAAAAGAAAATATTTTGGATCATCGATTGTTCGAATAATAAGGAATAACTAAGAATAATTCAGAATAACTAAGTTAATGTTTGTATATATTAGAAATACTTAGAAACTACGGCGTTGAAGCAACAATTCCGATAATACATGGGACTTGAATGTATACGTTATATTTGCAATATTTTATGTATGAACAACATATTTTGTTTATAGGGCCTAAGTCAAATTTAATGAAGATAACCTCAGTTTGGACCCAATTATATGTATAGGATCCATTTATCTGACTGGATTATATTTAAATGTCTTGAGTTTTACCAATCATGTGTCTTAAGTCATGACTAAAATTTTAGGACTGCTGGTGATAGAATAAAACTGGCTGCGCCCATTCTCTTCTTTTTTCTTTCCAAAGTCATTTCTGAACCTGATTTCTTTCACCTAAATTTTCTAGTCATAAATGAATTCTTTATTCGTTTATTAAGAATAAATATGCTGATTCAGTCTCTTTATAGATGTTTTATAGAGGTCTATATTTAGATTAATTGCCTTTCTTACAAAATCTAATCTGGCCAAGATGAAGTAATAATTTTTGGGTTATTACCTCCCCCTTTTTGGCACATCTTTGAGCCCCCCTCCCCCAACCCAAAGAGTCCCTCTTAATCTTAGTAAAGTGTTATTTTCGTGACAGACTTGTACCAAAGAGCAGTTTTTGGTTTTAGTTTGTTGAGACTATTAGAGTAAGGGGGATTATCTAGGAGAGTCTATGGTAGAAGATACGTCATGATCTGATGCTGGGAATCAAACCCGCACCGTTCTGATCACGAGTCAAATGCATTAAGCACTGAGCTACCGGGACTGTCGGTGCCAAAGGCAAATCACGCACGAGTCGCTCTAAATTAGATAACCTGTTGATCGCTTTGCCCACTGAATAATGAAATTGCCATCGCCCTCAACATGTTGTCGAAATTCTCTTCCTAGCTCAAAGAAAGTTTTATTTGCTAATGGGGTAAATACGAATGTGGGGAACAATAACTTGAAACTTGGGTGGTCCGTACCGGAATAAAACACAACTGTACTTTGTATAGACCTCAGCGCTACGACACCAATCTTTCCTTCTGTATCGAATTTTTGACACGGTATTTGACTGACCATTCTTCAAATCGTCAGATTAATTGGCTTTCGTTGTCGAAAATGTGACAAGGTGAGAAAGGACATCGGACGAAATTACAACGGTGCGATAAGCGTCGCTTGGTAATCTTAGAGAAATAGAAATCCATATTTCGTGATCTGACAGTCCATTCCGGAACAGAGCGCAGGTGTTGCATGTGAATTATGTGAGTAAGATTCACGTTAAAACTACACCTGTCATGGTTTTGGAGAAGAAGAAGAAAAAGAATTGACCACCTTATAAAGATCCCAGTGCAAATAGTTTTGATCAGTACTACAACGGTCTTATTAAGAACAGTATTTGGCCAGACTGTCGAGGAACCCACTAGTGTCCGTTTAAGATAAAATTTTAGGGGGACTTTTTTCGACGCATATCACTATTTCCTTCTCTTCAATATGTTATCTTTCGTGATGAGGCAACTGTCAGCATCGAAACTTTTTTATTGGTTCGATTCACGGTTCTTTCATAGAATGTTTTAGTATCTCACTTTTATTTTTGTTTATTATCTTTAAATGATTGAAACAGGCGAGACGCAGTGCAGACGAGTGCGTATTTGAACATACAGAGTCGGTTATCGTACTGTTTCTGGGAATTGCGTTTTTCTTGTTTTGCCTGGCTACGACATAATATTTCACGCGTTCATAAGCCGTTAAGCATCAGTCAATCAAACAAATCGGAACATCTTCGGCCTTTCCTATTACATGCTAGGAAGAAGAAAGAAACGGATGTAATTAACGGCCATTCTGAGCTGCCTTCAAGCTCTTGGTTGTTATTACGTCATAATAAATCAAAATGTTGCAATTATTAGGCCACTTAGAGCAACACAATCAATAGCTTCAGGCACTTCATTAAAATAGAAAGGCTTCTTTAATGTTTTCATTACAAAGCAACATGAATACCATTATAAATTAAACTGAAGGTATTTAATTAACTTTGTCGAGTGTTTTTTTTAAGAAATATCGTTTTAAGATTCTGTTCTTCGCATATATAACCGGATGTTAGTACGCCAACAACTTACCAATAGAGGAGGTATCACTACAATTACATCGGAGTCTATTTTATTGAGGTTTTCGACTTGCATCAGAAATAGATGATGACATTATGAATGTCAATGAAGCAATCCAGCCATCTGTACATTTTACGTGACTATAAACATATTGCATCTTTGGGTTGTTGGAACTTAAAGCGTGCGAAGCGAAATCGATTACGTACTGTCGTAAATTTTGACGTCACAGCAACGTTCTGCTTATTCCTTGCAACGTAGTTTAACGGAGAATTGTGTTAACTTCTATTTGTGAAAAGTGCTTGAATAGTCGTAAGAATACTTGAATACGATAATGTCGTTGTACTGTCGCAAATATCCGTTGTGCAGACTGTATAGACGAGTCACCTGTAAAACTCGGTTTGCGACAGTAAAACAACATCATAATAAATTCTACAACTGGTATGCTTTAAAAGCTAGCTTTTTTAGAAGACATACTCCATCGCACATTTGGTATCTCCAGGTGTATTTTCCCGTAGTTCGGTTACTTTACGTTATACGTTCTTAGAAGTCTCTCATGAAGCCAATACACATTCAGATATCAGATGCGACTTCTATTTATTGCACATGTCATTTTATGTACTGGTTAATTTTATTTAAAATTCTTATAAGCAACTACTCCTTTTTACAATTAGAGTCTCACAAATACATTATTTCCACGGTAGAAAAATATGAGTCCGGTTTTAGTAACAGTGTTGCACCATGTGCCCATACTCTTATATAAATCACCGTCAGAGCGTGCTGATGGACCTGAAACACTGACAACGGCCCTCTTTACGCAAACGGCTTGTAGCAGGAACAGAATAAAAGCAACCCGTAGCGGAACAGGAAACAATTAATCTATCAACACTGTCTGTTTTACCAGCTGATTTCTTCAGATTAATGATAACAAATTAATGCACTCCACCTTAATCCTGTGCACAGAGGAAAACCAAAGCACTATAAAGAGCAACGGAATCTCAGAAACTTAGCACAACATTACTGATGGTTTTTAAAGGCCGACAACAATTTTGTAATGGATGATATTTGTTTTTTTACTCCACATACAAAAAGAGTTTATTTAATAAAGTCAATCCTGCATTTAAGTGATATATATATATATATATATATATATATATATATATATATATATATATATATATATATATATATATATATATATATATATGTTGAATTCGACTATCAATTCCATTTTTTATTTAATCAGATTTCGTATAAGATCTGCACACACAGACAAACATAAGGAATAAGTCAATATAAAAATATTGACTCAATCTCTTTGTTGATAAATATATAAATTATTTAATTACTTTTTCTTCATTCATTGTGTCATTTGTCCCAACAATTTTCGCTTTTTCTGAAAGGAATTTTAAAAAATTAGGGAACATGGTCGGGTCTACCATTGTCTATAATACTATACGAACTAACAGATTAATTCGATAAAAGCGTCCTTTAATATTGACATCGACAAGCGACTTTGGTATCTATCTAAAGACAGTTATTATCTCTTTACATATTAGTCTGACACAGGATACCACCTGCTATACCGTAGTAACTTACAGGTCTGTATGCTAAAGTAAAGAAAGATATATTGTACTGTTCTAAAAATATACAAAAGCAAAGTTTGAAGAGACGTATAATAATAATAATAATAATAATAATAATAATAATAATAATAATAATAATAATAATAATAATAATAATAATAATAATAATAATAATAATAAAGCAAAGAAGAAGAGGAACTAATATTAATTAGAAGAAATAGAATAAACATAAGGCGAGATGGATTCTCATAAAGTATTCGACCAACTGCTAAATGCCACGGTGATATATCGCAATATGAAACGTGAGAGTTGTAAGCTATAATAATATTTTCGTTTAACCATATTCCCGCGTGACTCCAGGAGATCTTTGCAATACAGTTTCAGGTAAAATATGCTCTATTGATCTTTATTATCAATGGAAGGCATTGATAGTATGTCGAAGCGGATCTACAAAGGCAAGAAGCTCAAAACTCATATAAAAACATATTTCTGAGATCAATAAAGCCAAATTATATTGTAAGATTAAAACAATATCATAAACATCATATTTGACAGAGAAATCGATCAATCAGCCAATGAAACTCTTAATGTTTATATGAAACATGAAGTCGTCTTATGATCAAAGTCACCTATCACATTAACTCCTCGCTCCTGCGCTACAAGGAAAGAAAATCTTTTTTTTCCCCCACATTTTCTATTTTTTATTTGTTACTAGAAACTATGTGGTGGAGATCTCACGCTGCCACACGAAAGATCTGATTTTACATGATTACCACGGCAAGGAGACCATAATTTAATTATTACAATGTAAATATCTTGATTTTTTTGTCGAACACTGTACATTATTATACGTAAAGAAAAAATATATTTTTTTCTCCAAAATATTTGACTGGTGTGTAACGATTTAGACAACATGAAACGTTAGATATTAAACTATCTGATCAGAAAGCATCAGCTCTTTTTTTACCATAAATTTGCGGTTGACGAAAGTTTCACAATGGGAAATCTTCAAATTGATGTACTGGTTATCACAATAGATAATACTTTAATAATACTAATATGAAATGGACAAAATCTAATCATATTCGTACAGACGGACATATTGAATCTAGCGTCTAGTTACGGCAACATACAGTGGCAGAATACACGGAAACAAAAGCAAAATTAATTATAAGTTTATGCTGTTTTTTTCCCTCTTCTACACAAATACGGGAATCACTGTATAGAAGATCATCTTCTTCATGTACCACATCACATATCTCATGTACAACATCACACGGCAGAAAACGTTCTAAGAACATTATGTAAGCCATGGGGTTTGGAAACTGACGTTTTACCTCCATATCACAGAAGAAATAAAATTGGATTCTTTTGATTGCAATCCAGAACTCGTTCACTAAACATATCGTTGATTCTCTTATTTTTATTTCTCTTTTCCTTTTCTGATAAATCTGACCTTGTAAGGTAATAATATTCTCCAATTTTACCTATTATTTAAAATTATTTTATATTTTTTATTTTTCTGGGAGGAGATTGGTGCGTCGAAATAAATTTCAGATGCATTTAAGCCAATTCTTTTTGTTTTGCTGGCACGGTCAATCCTAACCTGGATGACAGCCCTCAAGTAGCAAGTCGAATAAACAAATTAAAGAAACGCGTGCTTACAAAGCTGAAGAAATGTATCTTTTTAAATGATGAAGTTAATTGCCACGGTTGGAATCATTTAAGATATAAATGACATTAATTAAGTGTTTGTTGTCCCAAATAAACTCCAGAAATGAAACAGGTGTCTGCATCCAAGGGACTTGGCGACGAATCTCAATAACCCCTTAATCTCACAAAACCAGTGTTTATCTGCAATAATTGGCACCTGATGAGCATAACGTTTCTTTCAATATCATATCTCCTACTGATTTTTCATGTATATTAAGTTCTGTAGGTATGCAATATTCACGACCACTTCCCCCCTCTCTCTCTCTCTCTCTCTCTCTCTCTCTCTCTCTCTCTCTCTCTCTCTCTCTCTCTCTCTCTCTCTGATCGACATTACGAGGGAGGTAACTCCGAAGAGCTGGAAGGTTTACTTTAGAGTGAAGGTCGGAGTGAAATATGCATGGTAAGAAACTAAATTAAAACTTTACAAATTCTTTATAGTCATGAAGACATTGATGTCAATATTCGAAAAGAATTGACTGATTTCATTATATTGTTTTATTAAGATACACTTTTAAAGCGTGCTAGACGTATGACTCTTTAGTTATGTCCGCTTTTTTTCTTGGAAAATCTACGTCTTGAAGTTTTTTTATGATACCATTCGCAGAAAACCTGCTTAGATTCCACTCGGCGATGGGAAAGGCGAGCTTCGGTCCCAATGTGGGTGTTAAATTCCATCTGCAGAGAGAGAGAGAGAGAGAGAGAGAGAGAGAGAGAGAGAGAGAGAGAGAGAGAGAGAGAGAGAGAGAGAGAGAGAGAGAGAGAGAGAGAGAGAGAGAGAGAGAGAGAGAGAGAGAGAGAGAGAGAGAGAGAGAGAGAGAGAGAGAGAGACTACAGTCATGTCGTTTTCATTCGACCTATATCGGGGTGCCGCACGAAGGGACAGACACCTTCCAGTACTATTCCAGTCAGATTCGTACTGTATACATTGGACGCGAATTCTTATTGAAAATAAATGTTTGTTTCCCTAAGTTGCCTCCAGTAATCACAAGATGTTCTTAATTAGTATTCATTTAATATCGTGAGCAGTTCTATCCATTTTTCAGAATTGATCGAACATTTAAAACGAAGACTAAACAAGCAAGCAAAAAAGAAAATAAGCAAGCAGCAAAAATCCCACCCAGCCCCTCAAAAAATCCAACATCAAACAAATAAAACAAAACAAAACAACAACAACAAAAATAACAAAATAAAACAAACAACAAGTAAGAAAGAAAGAAGAAAGAAAGAAAGAAAGAAAGAAAGATCCAAGACGCCAGGAAGTTTAGTGCCTAAACTGTACTGAGAAACTATTTTAAATCTAGCATTTAATTTTGGATCATAAAGTAGTTTTCCGTTTGTAAGATATTGAAGGAAGAGGTATAACGAGCTTGTTTTATGAAACAGAACCGATGATCGGAAAAGTATATTCTCATTAAATGAAATGATATGGTGAATCGCTTAAGAGTTGGGAACTAACTGAAAATGTCATGCACTTAATAATAAATTATGTACCGAACGTACACATCTCCTCCGGAGACCATGTGACCAAGATGAAACACAATGCATATATTAAGTTTTAATGGGCCGTAGACTTTGGTCTGTTGAAAGAAAACGAGTTTCTTGAATTGTACAGATGCTGAGAAAAGGTGCAACAGAACAATAAGGAATTAAACCATGCATGATATGTGAAAAATCAGAGGGAATTCACCAAAATTTGTTGTTTGTGTGTTTTTTTTTTTTTTTTGTTTTGTTTTATAAATTTAACACCATTTTTCAGCACATGATATGCTATATATGCTGGCTGGTATATTCGGTGGATGTAGAACCACCAACTCACCGAAAGCAACTGGCAAACCTTTTCACATACCCACGTTGGCCAAGCCGATACTCGAGCTAACGCAGACAGAAGTGAGATGTCAATATCTAATAGCGAACGCCATAGATCACTCGGCCACCGGGCTGTGAAGGTGGGTGGGGTGGGGTGGGGTGGGGTATAGTGGGGTAAAAAAAATTTACAACCCCAAACAACATAGGTAAATACAAAAATGGCAACATGAACACACGATAAGGCCACTACAGTGTACAATGTCCTAGCAGGGTACTAAATTACATCCCAAAAGGGACAGAAAGAGATAACATTAATAAATATATGGCCGATTTCCGGTACATCAAAATGCTGAAAAAAGATGTAGTATACAAGACTACAAAGCTGGTATATGAGATTTTGAATAAAGGCCAATTAAAATTACATAAATACTGAAACAATCATGGATCAATTTAAACGTCTCTCAATTTCTTTTTCTAAAAAGGGCAGAAGCTAAATATAAATTACGACGATTGCCATGTCTAACTTCATTGCATCAATAAGACCTTCTGTTACAAAGAATAAGCTAAAAGCCAGCCAGAATAGATTAAAATGGGAAGTATTTTTACGCGATGCGGATGAACCAAAATCCAGCACACCTTTTACAGTGTGGTGTATAAATACATATATTTTAAAGATAATTTTGTTTTCAGAACTTCAGTTTGACATCTAGCAGTTACTGAATCAAAGTACGCGAATAAATGGTACAATTAATATTAATATATTAGTAACATTTACATAACGCAACCAATACAAACTGATTGAGGAAATGGACAAACTCAGATACAAAATACAAAATCTGTAAAGATTGTGTAAAATAAGCAAGGCGTGATCATACACAAATGCGGGAAAACAATGTATAGAGGATCATTGTATTAGCATGAAATGACAAATTCTCGTTACTTTTAGACAGATAATTAGATCGTATTTGGCTTATGTGGTAGAGAAGCATTGAACTTGAAATTTAGTAGAGATTGATGATGAATTATACGATGGAGTTCAAACAACGAAAAACCAATCTCATGTTGATATTGATGAAAAAAAGCATGTTGTTGAAGATATTTTGATAAGGTTTCGAATTCGTGGTTAGAAACAATTTTAGTAGGAAATAGAAAGCCTCGTGATGTTTAATTAGCACCGCCTCTATTAGAACCAGCCAATTAGCCTAGTTCCTCCTTATCGGAATCAACTAATTAACATCTCCCCTATCAGAACCAGCTCCAGCTCCTGAATTTAACTTGAGAGTGACACGATTGATGAGTACTGAACCTTATCGTTGTCCAGATATTATATTCCACTATAACATTGACGACAACACTAGCAAAGTATTTGATAATGAAATAGACATTTACTAAATTGAAAATTAAATTTTAAGAAACCATTAAGTATTTTTGATAACTGTAATGTACACTTTAATAGTAATGAGCATCTATGGACAGAGCACAGCTTGATAGGAGCATTTGGCAGAAGCTATTAAACTGGGCAGTGTGGATGTCAACATCTGGTTATGGGATCTTCTGCTGGCAGTTAATCAACAAATGTGTTCCAGAGTTAATTAAAGATGCTGACAGACTTCATATTAACTTTCAACTGAGAAAAATATGCTCTGAATGTAAAATACTATGAACGGGTCAAGATACTTTAATCATGTCAATAACGATATATATATATATATATATATATATATATATATATATATATATATATATATATATATATATATATATATATATATGAAACAGTTTAATTTGAAATGAAAAATGTTTACATTTTACCATATCAGGATTCGACATTTATTAAAGACAAAATAAATTTGTAAAAAAATCAAAGGTGATGGTATATATTACTGGAAATAATGAAAACTAAACCACTGTGAAATGAACTATTTGATTCGTAATAAAGAATTATGCCAAACTTTAAGGGGCTATTTGCAGATGAAACTTTCGTACTTTATGAATGTATCTGTAGTTGATATGGTTGAATATATATTTTGGCTGCATAGTTGTAGCCTGACTGTTGAAAGTATTGCATCAGGCTATATGTAATTTAACCTTGTATTTTGGGTGCACAAGTTCAAAACTGAAACACGTGATAGAAAGTCTGCTTTTATTATTCACAATCAAATTATTTGAGCTGTTATAACAGTAAAGGTCTTCAAATGGCTGATAAACAATCTGTGACTGCGATAATGAGTTGTAGAGGATAAAATAAGAAGACAAAGTGAGTGAAAGGTGTGTATAAAGGAATGACTGATAGTAACAACCATAGCGTCAGATTCGCTACTACTGTCCCAAATTGAGACGCTCAGAAGATCGATGGCAATATGGAAATAGAAAAATAATATTATTGACCTTGAAATATCAAACAAATAATAATCATTTTTTTTAATTAGATAGCATATAAATAACAGTGATAAGCTTACAGAAAGTCACGTATAAATGAAAAAAAAAAGTTGAATTTCTCTGGTTAACTCGTGTTTTCCTGACATAATTGTGCCTTACGCGATCGTGTTTCTCTGTCTTGTTTGATTCTGTATAATTAGCAATGTATTGCCCTTTCTGGGGAGATATAAAAACTGTACATGATATCTAGCGGATAAATAAATCATCACATGACTTGGCTTGGGTGAACACATGACTTGCTTTTCATATCTACCCCTGGGAAGGGCAAAGAATTTTAATGATGATACTGGTTACATGAACAGTTGTTATAAGTTACTTTTTGCAACAGTTGTTATAAGTTAGTCTTTGCAACAGTTCTTATCGATTAATTTTTGTAACAGTTGTTATAGATTACTTTTTGTATCAGTTGTTATAGATTACAAAAAGTAACTTATAACAACTGTTACAAAAAGTAGCCTATAACAACTGTTACGAATTGATAGTGTTAGCACTAGAATGTTAGGATTATTAACGAATGTCGACCGAGATCGTTCAGCTAGTGATTTGTAACTCACAGTGGGACGTAATAGTTATAACAAAGGTCTAGTTATGTCATAGTTCCAGTTCGGAATGCGGCTAGCATCTAAAAAATGGACATTAATTTATTATAATAGAGTGTGTGTATCAGGTTGCGAGCTGTCCATATTAGCCTTAGTCGGTTAAATTACACTAAGACGATCTACTAGTCTTAGTCTACTGAGTTGCAATACGACGATATCTAAAATAAAAAGTTCGAATATTGTTAGACAGAAGGAACAAAAACCCCTGGCAAATATTGCGATTTGTTTATTTGGAGGAAACATAGCTCTATATACGTGCAGTAGATGAAGAATAGACGGCCAAGTTACAGTTGATGACCAAGGAGGTTGGAGAGATAGAGAGTAGAGGAAAGGGTATACGGCGACTCTGACCTGTCACCTACATTGAATTTAAGAGGAATGAGTTCGATTGGTCACTCTATTATATGATGAAATTTGTTTTACCAAAGGCGCCGTCACATAAAAGTGGATGGACCTGCGGCATTCTAACATGTATCAAACAATTAAAAGTGAATTAAACCTTAACATAAAGCGTATCACAATATTTTATTTGATCCTGTTAGATTAACTTATACAGCTAATGGACGTTTTGCACAAGGAAGTGCTTAAATACGTAATCATTTGGAGGATAAGAATTTGAAAGATATCGCCACATTTAGGGAACAACTGTACAATAAATAATTAGCTATTGAACATAATACTAAATATAAAGCTTACATTATCTCAGAGGCATATAAATTGAATGGTGAGAAGAGACAAACATTTTTATATAACACATTATCTAAAGTAAAAAAAGCATTCTAAACAATAAGACCAGATAGTTTACCTCAGCGTAAGTCCTATTTTTAGCAAAGTGCCGAAATGATAAACAACGAGATATGTGCTGTGGAGAGAGATATTGAGAAATAAAGAGATCTGGAAGAATATGTCGCTTTACAATCTCAACTTGAAGAGTTATATAAAACATTAAAAATAAAGTTCAACAAATCAGTTAAAGAAATGAAAGGCAGTTAAATTATTTTAACACACAAAAAATACTGTTTGGAGAAACAAACGAATAACGGTTTAGCAGAAAACCCCAAACTGACAGAGAAAGTAAAAAACAAACTAAATTTTAATAAAAACATACTAAAAGACACCAAAATAATATCTATTACTAATTGGCTCGATAGGGTCATTAGCATAAAAATGTAACATTTACTAAATTTATTACCAAATTTCACGCCAAGGATATGGTATCAAACAGATTAAAAAAAGGGAATATTCTGACTAGAATATTGCTAATTATATCGTGTATTGCATGGGAATATTGAAAAACGAATGAGAAAATATATCAAATAGTTGGAGTTAAAGTTTAGAACAGAGAGATGTATTCACAACTGAAATAAAAATAAATTACTCTTGCAGTAAATAGTAACGCTGACACGTGTTATGCTTTCCATATAATGTGGTTAACTTTTGTCCATTATTGTAGATTGCAATCATCAATTTGTAAGCAACATATTACAAAGCTAATATCTGTTCATGAGTGTTGATTACATTTTAAGATAATCATTTGTAAGAAACTTGTTTATTTGGATCTGAGTTTAGGACCTTTAGTTTTTCCCTTTAAGACAACAGACCAGACAATCTTTACGTAGAATACTCCGTAACTTTCAGATACAAATAGACCATTGTCCATTGTATATCAGCGCTTGTCCACAGGATTTACGATTTAAAATAGCACGCAAAAGCCTCTAAATTGGTCGAAGGTGGTAACCCACACTATGAAAATGAAACCATTTGCCTATCGTATGGTATGATTACTTATGAAATAAGAGAACAATCGGTTAATGACGGACATGGAATTTGCTTATTTTGCAAAGAAATTCTTAGGGAGAGAATCATCGGCATGGCGGCCAATACAACCTGTACAAATATTTCACTTGATTCTCCCAAAACGAGTTTAATGCTGTGGTGGCAGGGTCCAGTATTTATGTACAAATTTAATGCCGCAATCAGTGACCTAGTACAAAAAAAATCATAAAAAATCAAATACACAAGTGAGGTCAAGAATGTCCATATTTTGAGATACCTATATTAAAACAAAGCATAAAAATATTATCCACTTGACCAGAGAAGTCAGTGGCAGTTCATAGCAGAAGAAGTTTATGCACCCCAACCCCAAATTTATACCTGCAATTTTCATGTCCGAAGGTCATTTTTGACACCATGTGGTACTCACAGTGCAAACACAAGCCCTTTTCCTAGATTACAATTCTGCCAAACAGTGTGTACTAAACAGGCTGATGCAGTTGAAAATAGTTATCATCCATGCCGTTTTTGAGATATGCTCCTTGTCCCAAACCCACATGTTTACTGTTACGAGATGCTAGCTCTTCTTCATAGACAACTATTGGTATTTCACTATCAATATATTGCAGAGTAACTATGGAAGGTGTACATGCCTGACATCAATTTCAAGAACAACACAAGCCCGAAACACCTAGCTCACAAATATATCCATATATTTAATTAGTAGACAATAATTGCTGAAAAAGTCACACCATAGCCTTAAGTTAAGAAATTTGCCAGGGGCCAAAATACGAAACTGTACCCTGCCTCCTGTGCAAAATGAGTGGAGAGATTTGGAAAAGTCGTAAAACTCAGCAATAATAAACTCTTCAGTTTTAGAAATATTGTTTATTTCCAATTAATGCATCAGTTTGATGAAATCACAAAGTATGTCTTTGATAACCAAGAAAGGCACACAAAAAGTAGTTACCTAAAGGTTAACATATTTTATTCTGTCAATACGGCTTCGTTTTAAGAGTAAACGCGATAACAGGTTAATTGGTAGTGGCAATAAATTTGCTAAAATTGAAGAAGGTATCCTGCTGCGGTTGAACGTGAAAGAAAACACGTGTTTTAGATATGAATAATAAACAGCATTGCAATGCTATACACACGTGCAAATCCTGTATTTTACCTAAAATTAATGTTAATATCAATCGCGGTACAACTACACTCTTTATGATCGACGACTGCGACAACATTGAGAATAAACGAAAAGGAAGCAACTTAGATAACCAAACATAGGTTTCCGAAGACAACATTTAAAAATATTCGTAAGTGTGATCATATACTCAAAGATTTTAGAAGGAATACTTGTTCTTTGGTTGTCTTCTAGAGCAAAAATTAATTTTGATGAAAATATTGAAGAAACCCTGTTTTTTTTGGGGAAAGGGAGCAATCGTAGACCCTCTCGCTGAGAACAAACGAAGTGCATTTTTAATTTTTGTTTGCCTTTGCTCTCTGCAAAATGTGCGTCGTTGAAGTTTATGTGATCTGAAGGAACAACACCTAAGATGTATAACGACAGAGTACTTGTCAGTAAGGAAATGTATTGATGGTGTTGACTACATGAATTGCATAGAGTGATTTTATGTAGAGTAAATTCATTTCTTGATTATTTTCCTTGCAATTAAATAAACAATCACTGGACGTCGAATTTCAATTTGTTTCAGATATACGTTCCTAATGTCTTTACATGCTTCCTTGTTGTCTTTATATTTGTTTAGAAATACATTTAAATTAGCTCCAGAAACTTTTTAATGAAAATGACATTCGGTTCTCTTATAAAAGTTCATGAGCTTTCTTATTCATTTGTGGCAATCAAAATATGTTGATCTTTCGCGAGTAACCAGTGTCATAGGATTTAATGTCCATCAGGTCACTTTAAAGTTTCATTTTACAGCGTATATGCACACCGTGAATATACATCAGCCTAGATACACATCAGCCGATAGGATAATAAGTCTTATTTATTTTGTTTGTTGTTTTTATTATCAAGATAAGCTTCGTTCAGTACCCATTTATTTAACTCATAAGGTTAATTAATATATTAACAATGCCCATAAAAAAACGTGAGAGAGGCAGTAATTAAAAATATAATTATGACTAATTAAATAGTTATTGAGGAGAAATATTCGGAACATTTTGCAAATAGGTATTCTTATACCTCGGATGTGAAGGCAGATGGTACGAGTTGTGTAGTAAGTGCATGGCTTCAGCCCACGTTCAGTAGAAACTGGCAATCCACTGCATCCTTCACATGTTTATAGGCATATCAGTACTGTCCTGTCACTGACAGACCTGGACGAGAGTGAGAGAAATTGCGTAAAATTCCGTCACTTGAACGAAGCTCATGCGCAAGTCAAGACATTACTCACTTCCCAAACCAGATATTTCTTTCAAGTCCTGTGGCTTTGTTAGGGCGGCCAAAAAGCAGGTGTGGATACACGCAGACTTGCACACAGGCGGTTCAGTGTATTTGGTCACTTTTCACAAGACAGAAACAGCAGTGGAGCCATTTATGAGAATGAGAAACCATTTTTCGAAGTACACTGCTCACTTCCGTAGCACGAGGATGAGGCTAGAAAATGTGCCCTGAGAATTACCTGTTTTGCCATTAAACCTGGTCAGCATACCGTGGCTGACTGGAATCATACACTAGACGTAAAATATTCTAAGAAGGCAAAGTTCTTGAAATGTATGCACACGAATGGACATCAGCAGATTGAACAGAGACGAACAGCTCTTACTGGCAGAAAACTGATCAGATTTAACATCTAAAGCGCAGAATTGAGTGAAACTTGCATAGCTGAGCAATGTCAGCTGACCGATGTTGCAGGCGGTTACACCTTCTTCTAGAGTGGCCGAAGTAAATAAGAGCGACGTGAATTGTGATGGGTTTGCCCTCAAATTACTACTAGTCAGCAAGGTCCAAAATCTACTTCGCTTTATTGCTTAATCAGACTCTTCATATGTGTGTGTGTGTATCTGTGTCTCTGTGTGTCTGTTTTTGTGCTAGTATATGTGTTAACATTTAAGTGTATCTATAACGCACCAATTTGTATAACAGACGTAAATATAAATGAGACACAGTAGTTCACAGAATAAAGAATATTGCATGTCTAAGCGGGCGAAGGGTTCATAAGGATTTCATGCACCCACTCACATAAATTATCTTATTTTTAACACATAGTCCCTCACCATCATCTAACTTCTCTTTATTTTAACACATAAGTCCCTCACCCACTCATATACATTATGCTAGCCCCTCACAATCTACATTTGAACATTCTGATCACATAGTCCCTCACATTTTACTTCTGAACATCCTTAACACGCAATCCCTCACACTTTACTTCTGAAGATCCATGAAAGATAGTTCTTCAGAATTTATTTATAAACAGCTTTAATGCCTAGTACCTCATAACTTATTTATGAACATCATTAACACATAGTCCCGAACAATTTACTTTTCAGCTTCCTTTTAATTCTAGATCCAATAACATTCATATAGGCAATAAGCAGGTTGTTGATATCTGTTCAGAACATTTTCAGGTAGAAAATCAATAGTGTGTGTGTGTGTGTGTGTGTGTGCGTGTGTGTGTGTGTTAAACTGTTAGACTTAAGTTCTGAAATGATCATGACGGTCAAATGTTTTATCAAGGCTACATGAGTAGACATGAATTGTAACCGTGTTTGTTTGCCTGTTTTTTGTGTTGTTCTTCTTGGGGGTAGGTAGGTTTATCTATACTTTCATCAGACTGTCTAGTTGTGTGAAACGGCATTGAAAATTATTATGATATAAATGTTGCTGGACCAATGACCGTAAAGTTCTTTTTTCTCTAATAATAGAGGGCTACAACTCTTTTTTTTCTTCTCATTGGCAGCCCGGAACTTGGTTAGAAGGTCTAGCTTATGTGAAATAAGAAATATTCTTGTTTTTCTACATACGTAGCCTTTATACGAAACAACTTTTTTAACGTGATGAACTTATTATCGTAGTTAATATATATATATATATATATATATATATATATATATATATATATATATATATATATATATATATATATATATATATATATATATATATATATATGACGTTCTGAACTCCCCACAAAATGCATGTTATTTTGTTTTCGCAGATCGGAAATGAGATTCCTAATGACAGATATATGCAAAGTTAAAAACAATAAACAATAGTGGGATTAAGAAACAGACATACCAACAAACGGACCTTTCGTCACCAAAACAAACCGACTCATATTAACCTGGTAGATATAAACTTTGAAAGATGTTATAACTGTTTTTTTTTTTATCCCATCCCTAACGATTGATATCTAAATGAAGTCATAAAAATCTAGAGCGTTTTCTATAACACAGTTGTACAGACGCCTTCAAGACATTTAAACCGCTATAAAACCACAGAGCATGAAATTTGTCTCGCTTATTGGCAAATAAAATGTTCTTTTGCCAGTATTGGGTCGATTAATAAAAAACATATCGAATCCCAAGCCATAACTGAACTTCAAAGACCTCCGTGGTGACCCACTCTAGTTGTTGACTTTAAATCGCACGGCAACTTAATAAAGTCTTCAGGGGATGTGACATTTTACATCTAAGGATGAAATGCCACTGTTCCTCTAAAGTTTATGCAGTGCAAAACTGACAAGTCAATAGCCTTAAATAAGGCTTCATATTTTTGCTTTTTAATTATTTTATATCGTTTTTCTCGTCTTGCTGAACTTGGGAGTGGTGGGTGGGTGGGTGGAGTGGATCTATCGTATTTATGGTGGGGAAGATTTAATCTAATTAATCTAACAAAAAATGAACATTTTGCTTGTCATTGTTACTACACGTTTATTGTTGTAAATTTTATTAATTAAAGAATAATATTAGTTAGAATGATGTAGTATTAGTTAGAATGATGTAATATTTCAGAATAAAATTTAAATTGTTTGCAAGAATGATAACATATGTTGAAATTTGATATAAAGCGAAAATATTTTATAAAATATTAAGCAGACATTTCACATCACATGTGTAATCATTATATCAACTCGTAATAAAAATTGAGGAACTATTTATTGATTTAATTTGTTTCATTTTTAAATAATTAAATCTGACTTTGTTTTGATATGACTATTCATAAGGCTTTTTTGTGACGCTGAGGCAGTTTTGAGGACAGGGTACATTTTTTAATGGGGAAGCTACGATCATTTGCAAAATTTAAAAAGCTTCCTACAATATTTTTGTCAAGAAAAAAAGTATGCCACGTGAAAAATAGTGCATAAAAATCAATTCCAAGTAAACAGATAGGTGCAGAAATCAAAGCTTGCATCTAACTTTGATTGCATGTAATGTATATACACGTTGAAAGTAATTTTTCAACATATGTATCACCATATTTCAAAAGGAGATTAAAATAAGACATTTAGAAATAATTTCATTAAATAAGATTGTGTTTGTGTTTACTCTTTATTAGCTCTATTTGCCCCCAAACAAATGTGATTTTTTTTATATTAATAACCAGCAGAACAGACACTAACTAAATCCCTTGCAAAAACACGTAATAGATTTCTGAAGTCGTATTTTCTAATAATTCCAACAATGAGTTATATTAAAACTGTACGAGCTTAATGAAGATTCTGAATTGTGCATTTCAATTATCGACCTTAGAAGTGTAATTATTGTAAAGGACAGGCTGCATAGTGTTTTAGATTCCATATTTTTTCCCTAACGTCATTATAGTGTCAAATGCCATTTTGCTCTGTCCTTTTATAGACCTCTTTTGCAAGAACCAAGAACTCAAAGGCTTCACCAATTCTATGCCAGAAAAAATTAACAACTACTTGTTGGGCAAATTTGCTGATAACTTAAGTGTTTACATCAGCGAACAAGGAGAATTGCATTTTTTATGGGTTAATGTTGATATTCTTGGGTTTCGTATAATTTCCAAAGACTACACAACATTTAACGTATTTTGCGCACTGAAGAGAACATGAAGACGGAAGTACCCTTCCAAGCTGAAGCTGCTAAAATATGACAAAAAGTACCGTTGTAATGTGTTGATTTGTAACTGTACTATTACGGTATATTCATTGCAAGAACTCTCCATCGATGTATTCTATATCGTTCTTTGCTTAATTGTTTGGTTATTTGCATTCTGAATAAATCTCTAATGTCATAGTCTACAAAACTGTAGCCAATGATCGATTTGTACTGAAATAGAGAGGATTTAGTATAAGGAAAAGATGAAATACAGGAAATTTTAATTACTCGCTGTTAGGCTGAAATAGTGCTAAACATGAAAAAAATTATAATTGTCTTTACTTGGCTCTAATATCAAGACTTATTTACTTGATACTACCTCTGTTTTGTTAGAACATTTTAAAAATATGCAGTTAAAGTTTACACTGACAGTCTTTAAACATGTTATTTTCATTTGTGTAGGAATCATTACGAATATTTCTACTCTGAATGAGTATGCATGATATTCATTGTGCAAATCAATATGCAATTCTTGAAAATCAGATATTTGATTTGTGTCAACACAATTTCGTAAAAATGTTTACTACATTTTACGTACATACTTTAATAATATCTCTATTGTATATTATGTTTATGTTGATTAATATTTTGTTTCTTTAGCTGTCTTTTAAATCAGGATGTTTAAATAAAAAAGTATTAAAAAGCCTGGAAAGATTTCTTCAAAGCTAATTTTCTTTAGATTTTTTTAGCCCAAAATTTATTATCATCACTGCCGTCTTTTATCTTTAAAAGTATTCATTATTTGAAATTTCCTTGCAGTCATAAGGGAAAACATTTCAGTCATTTTAGTCATTATCATCACTGCCGTCTTTTATTTTATTATTATTATTATTATTATTATTATTATTATTATTATTATTATTATTATTATTATTATTATTATTATTATTATTATTATTATTATTATTATTATTATTATTATTATTATTATTATTTTTATTTGAAATTTCCTTGCAGTCATAATAGAAAATATAACATTTCAGTCATTGTAGCTAAGTAATGTCCTGTGACTAAGTACAATCAGTGAGATCAATGATCATTTCAATCCTCATGCTCATATACATTTTTATAATAATTCTACGTTTTATTCTATCCGGTCCACCATTCTATAAAATTTGCATATAATTATACTCATTTTTTTAATCAAATTCCTAAGTAGATTAGGTAAAGAGAGAAATTAATGAGTAAATTTATATAATGTTACCTAAATGGTACTTTCTCCCGATATAGATTTTAATATTTAAATAAAAGTTCATATTCGGTTCGAAAAAAGACCCTGTCCACAATGCCCGTTTTTTAATAACATTTTTCTTAGTATATAAATTTCATAGAACTAAACTAGTGTTTTCAAAGTTTTTTTATGTGATTCTTGTGACAGATCTAACTTATGTGTGTGTCATCAACATACCAACATATTTTATAAATTTTCACCGGTAATTTCATATTTGGGAAACATTTTTCGTACAATTTCAGCACGTAATATAAATAAATATGGTGAAATTGGACGCCCTTGTCTAATCCTCTGTGCAGCTTAATACAACAAAATCGGGTAAGTGTCCCTTGTGTAAAATACAAAACAATGCCCTCTTGCAAAGCACTTTAACCCATCTTTGCATAGAATTCACCAAATTGAAACAAGCATTTGTTTTTCAATCAATTGCTAGCAGACAGTAACAAATACTTTTTTTTAAAATTCACAGTTCTGCATATAACATTCAACACAGTTATAGGCATCCGATGTTTCAACATAAACATAGTCTTATCTGCTTTAGGGATGAAGGTGATAATACCTTGTTTTTGTGATTAATATGATCCTCTTCTGTATGATTTGCTTATTGATGTTAACGTAAACTGAAGAAAATATTCATATTAAGAATAGATTTAACAGCAAAGTCATTCAGTTCAAATTTCTATCAAATGTTCATCCATTTCACCATTATATACTCATTCATTCATTGGATAGTTCATCTTATAAGTGCTTATATATAATATATATTTATATATATTTATATATGTATACGTTATATATATATATATATATATAACGTATACATATATAAATATATATAAATATATATTATATATATATATATATTTTTATTATTGTTTCTGTTATTACTATTCATATATATATATATATATATATATATATATATATATATATATATATATATATATATATATATATATATATATATATATATATATATATATATATATATATTGTTTACATTTTCTACAATAATATTCTCTGTTAGAGTATTGTCTAATTCTTGATTTCATCATGGTACTCTCATCGCGGACCTGGGTTCGAAACTCGGTAGAGTACGAATTTAATTTCTCTAACCTGTATGATAGTATTGTTTGTATTAAACTATTATTTCTGCTCACTATTTATCAAGATTCTACTACAGAATCCAGGGATAGCACTGTCTGTTCTGTCTGGTATATATTTATAATTCTTTGTAATACAAAATTTAACACACCTTGATTTCTTTCATAGGAATCTGGAACGACTGTGTATATACATGAGCATTAATATGTCGTCATGCGAGTGTGTCTGATACGCACAAGCTTGTATAACACCGATTCAGTGCCATCACCTTATGGTGATACGTGCTTAGTCGTGACGATATATGGACTGGTGCGTGCAGGCAAGGCGATAGGTGCCGATTACTCGCGGACCTGGGTTCGAAACTCGATAGAGTACGAATTTAATTTCTCTAACCTGTATGATAGTATTGTTTGTATTAAACTATTATTTCTGCTCACTATTATCAAGATTCTGCTACAGAATCCAGGGATAGCACTGTTTGTTCTGTCTGGTATATTTTTTATTTTTATAATTCCCCCCCCCTCTCTCTCTCTCTCTCTCTCTCTCTCTCTCTCTCTCTCTCTCTCTCTCTCTATATATATATATATATATATATATATATATATATATATATATATATATATATATAATTTATTTCATATTCTAGCAAATTCATTGCAATTTCAGACCTTTTATTTTAGTTTAATTTATTTTATCTTATTTCATCAATACAGAATTGCATTACCTCTTTCAATGGGAAGCACATTTACTATAAACAGTTGGTCATCAACATTACATTTTGAATCTTGAAATGATATTCATCAATATTTGTGGGGTTTTTTTTCGTTGTCTTCTTGTTTCGTGTGTTATTTTCGTTGTCTTCTTGTTGTCTATATGAACTTTTAATTATAACATTTCCAGTAAAGTCCATCACTTTATTGCTCGTGTAATTCAAGTTTTAAACCAATCATATATCCTGGCACAATGTAAATCAAGTTTTAAACCAATCATATATCCTAGCACAATGCAATTTAAGTTTTAAACCAATCATATATCCTGGCACAATGTGTCCCAAATATAATAATCTAGGTAGTCAGATAGTTTAGTAACAGTCTAATCTTTTTCTCCTGCAAGTATACAGCTTTTCACTTTCATTACTAATACAAAGATATTGTTCTCATTACAATTCAAAATTGTGTTCCTGGCCTTATAAACCTACTGACAAAATTATTTAAAATCGATATCAGGTTATGATACTGAATTCCAATCAACAGAACGCATTATTTAATCATTTTAAAAATCACAAATTCTCCATTTCAAAATTTTGTACAAGTTTGGATTATTATTATGTTATACGATACAGTGTGACTAAATATACTTTAACCTATAATAATAACCAGAATGAAAGCCTTACCATGGTAGTATATTTTGCATGGGAGGACTTTAAAATAAAATCTATTAGAATACAATCCCCCTCAACATTCTATTTATTTTTCCACAGAAAATGTAACACATTTCTTGATTTATAATATTATTTAGGTGCTGAGAATTTTCAGAATAGAGATTGTATCAGCGGTCACCAAATGTAACATTTAACAAAGGCTCAGGTTATTCCTTTCACTAGACGTAATATTTAAAGTCAGCATAACATATCAAGAAGTAAAGATGAACCAAGTAAAACAGATTCATATTTCGA